>JBCAQO010000014.1:829534-973673 GCA_039111635.1 Heterobasidion occidentale | reverse complement strand
CACCGTTCTCACATTACGTCTACGCGACGCGCTGGTCGCGCAGCGGAAGGTCGCGATATGGCAGCCCGAAAAGTCCAAGACTTTCCAGGTCATCCTTGTCGAAAAGTGCGTTCCATGCCTATCCACGAACCTCAGAAGTATCTATTGACTTACCGCACAGGAAGTACGCTTCCCGCCGCGCAAACTTGCCCCTCCAGATGACACCCACTACACTAACGCGCACTCGCCTTTATCGCCGCTGACCCCTTCCTCACCTCTCCATCCCGACGGCTTGATCGCGCCTATCTGGGTCCGGAAGCATACAGCTCTTGTTCCATCTGTGTTTGTTTTATTCATGAAGCTCTACGAGACACCTATGCAACTACCTCGATCGCCGCTAGACGCGCAAGATCCCGACCGTGAACGCGAACGCGAACAGGAGGAGCGGCGGCGAGATATGGAGCTGTCTTCGGAGGTCGCGCAGAGGAAGAAATTGACGAATGAGCGGAATATCAAACTTACTGTTGTCCTCATGGCGAGCAGGAGGATGCTAGGTCAGTCGTGGTTGATTACATAATAATCGACACTGACAAGCCGCTGGCAGACGACCCTGCATTGGATGCAAGGCTGACGTTTATTCGGAGGCAGAGCGGACTCGACTCGAGAGCCGCCCTGTTTGTACTGAGTCCTGTCAGCCCCTCGGAGCTGAGTGATTTCGTGAAGAGGTAACATCTCCCCGAACATTTTTCATAGCCCATTTTATACTGACGCACAACTTCCCAGTCTCCAGCAAGCTTTATACGAACCAGCAGTGGAGTACTACACTTCTCACTCGAAGCGCGTGCGCCGGAAGCGAAATCGACACGCGCAGTCTACAACTTCGTATGCCGGACCCATGTCTCCAATCGGGTCTGCGGGCATCGCGCGCCCGCTCAGACCTGAAGGGTGGACGGTGCGATACGAATATAAAATGGCTTGCTTCGCTGAGTTTCGTGGTGAAGACGAGGTTGCGCTCAAGTAAGATTTTCTTTCGTGTGTTCGCTATAGAGTGCACGGCATTGATAGTCGTAAGACATTATCAGGATGCGTATTCGACTGTGACCAATATGTTTGGGTCTACAGCGATATTACCGCCTAGGACAAAGCGGTGGGCAGAGGCCAAAGTACTCACCGATTGTATCAACATCAAGGTGTGTGAGGCCATAACTCCGTTCGTCTCACGTACCCTTCTAATGTTAGTGGGCAAGATCTGCAAATTATTTTTGTATAACAACGAGCACGCACTGGCGCTGTCGCAGCACAACATCCACATGCGCAAGTTCGGCGACTTTTCGCGCGGGTGGGGCATCGGCGAGGAGACATTCGAGTTTTGGAGCTGGATCGCGAGACAGCAAGTGGACACCTTACCATGTCTATTACATCCATTTCTGACACTTGCTTTTGTTTCTGCGTTCGCTCTTCTTGATAGACATCGAATCTTTGCGGAACTGCTCGAGCAGGGCACCAGATCGACGTTGACGCTGCCGACGCACGCGCCAGTCGCGACGCCATCGCCGGCGGCAGTGGCTGCCTCATTGCAGAACACTCAGCGCGGGATATTGGAGGTTGACGCGATGCGGGTGCTTGGGTTGAATCCGAGCCAAGCGTTGCAGCATCCAGGCTTTTATTACTATATGTCCGCGAGGGCGACGGAAAAACGGAGGGAGCAGTATCTGGCAATGGTAGAAACGGTGAGTTTTTTAAGGGCCTTGAGTCGCTGGATGTTTTTCGAGAAACGGGCGTTGCAGAACCCGGCGCAGAATAACTCTCCAGGTTTCGCGAATGAGAGGAAGGTCGACCATTTGACCATCATACTCGAGGTGACTAGTACACTTATTTTGTCATCAAGCCTTGGTCTAATAGTCCAGACAGATGTACACCAAGTCGTACGAACTGTTCAAGAAGCACAGTGCTTCTAACGGTCAAGGCCAGGGCCGCCTGACGCTGCACATAGCATATCGGATTGCACAAACGTACCATGAATCAGGTAAATTTGATATGGCCGTACGGTGCGTTGTAAAAATCCTCTCTACCTTCGTCCTATAGCCCATGACTAACGTGTGTGACAATCAGTTTCTTTGAACGTATAGCGCGCACGTACCGTCGTGAGAAGTGGGGATCAATGATCCGCCCCCTTCTATGGACGTGGTATCGATGTGCTCAACAGCTTGGGGACGTCGAGCTCAGTGTTAAATTGTTGGTCGAAATGCTGGGACATGGTCGGTCTGGATTTAAATTTGTCAAGTCATGGCTCCTCATTCAACCCGCTAACAGGAACAATATCTGAAAACGACGAGGATGCTTCGATTGAAGAGGATTTGCTTGCTGTTCTCCGGGTCAGCACACCATCACGTCTGTTCCTTACCGCTTGCCTGACGTGACATATCAGAGCACAGTCCCTTCCACTCCGAACGATGCGTTGGTAGTGGACCTTGCCGAGTCCGAGCCCATCTGTAAGTATGACCTGGATGCTTCCGCTACTTTATCTCGCTGACATGCTGGGTAGTCGACTCGAATGTCATGTTTTGGAATGCCGAGGCCACCGTCGACGAGCCGTCCGCCTTCCAGCTATCTTTGGCCACACCAAAGCACATTTCTCTCTCTTCTTTGACGTTTTCGTCCTTGTCAATCTATTTCTCTACTTCGACGCACCCGTTCGTCATCCACCACTCGGCTGGTGACGTCCCCAATGTTGGTGATTATGCCCTAAGGAAAGTCGACTTGGGCATCATACCTGCCGAGTTGGCCTCCAACGTGCACGAGACAGAGGCAGTTCTCAGGTGGGGCCGCGGTTCGACGATTGTGTTCGCCGGTACCATAGCTTCGGACGTTCCGACAACGATCACCGTATGTTACACACTCTTGGCCACTGAATATCTCTTTGATGGGAGTCTGAACTCAGATATCGAAAGCAGTGCTGACACTCCAAGAAGGTAGCTGGACCGTAGAGATACCCGTAGAACTGTCTTCGGTCCGCGAGGGCACAGTGAAGAACCCCAGGTGGTTGATGTCTGTCGAACCCGTAAAGTACGTGCCAGTTCGCCGAAATAACAGCTCGGAGATAACGTGAGAGGTCTCGTTCGTCTTGCTGCGTACCCTCTTTGAAAGACTTTCTTTTGCTCTTTTACAGTGTCCATCACCGGCCTCACCTTCTGCAGGTATCGCTTTCACATCATGCCCCTGCGTACTTGGATGAAGAGTATCCGATCACCATCGACATCACAAATTTGGACACCCGTGTTCTCAATGTCGTCCTTGACGTGCTGCTTCAGCCGACCGAAATAGATGAAGCTAGTATGTCGCGTTTCGATTTTGTGAATGGAGTTCAGTGCTGACTTCCGGTAGTGAACGACATTCGGATAGATGAGGAGCGATCCTCCGGACTCATCAAAGGTGTCGATCTGGGTGCAATATCTCCTGGTGTGACCGTTCTCAAAATATTGCACCTCACGAACACTGGCGCCAGTGGAGATCGCATCCTCGATATATCCATTCAATCACGAACGTTCACCACAGCAAACAAGGCTGCGAGCCCAATATCGCCTCCAAGTCCGTCAATAGATCACTCCGATACGAGCGAGAGCTTGCAGACACTAGTGATACCAACGGTGAACGCGATGAAGATGGCGTTTGACGTCAAGTATACCCGGGCGCATCGATCGTCTGCTGGCTTGATCGATTTGAAGAGTTACGAAGACGAGTATTGGGACGACACTGATGGCGGAGAAGCCCAGGTGGAGGCGAGGTGGGAATGTGTTGGTCCTTGGAGTTTGAGTGTTGAGAAAGTGAGATTGGTCAGGAAGGTACGCATACAATTTCAATTTGTTTGTCCAGAGCCTATCTTACAAACGATGACAGAACGGCTCGCATGCGAAGGTCCTTGACTGTTCTCTCGACGATGATGAAGATGACATCGCATCTGGTATGATATTTATGTCTTTGATACAAGGATTTGGCATTGATGCCACCCCTCTCCCTTTCCAGAGTGGCTCCCAGGAGATGAGTTCTCGGCAGTTTGCCACGTGAGTCTAGCCCCCGAAGATGATCCACTCGAGGAAGATGCCATTGCAGCACCAGGCGAATATGAGCTCACATGGCGAAGGTGAGCTTTCATAATTCCACCCAGACCTAAACATGCTCAAGCTTCAGACAGGGTCCTTACCAACGGAGACCACGGTCCCCTCTGCACAACTGTGTTCCCTCTGCCTGTGCTACGTCCCCCGAAGGATGAGTTGATCGCGCTTCTAGATCTTCCTTCCTCCGCTAGACTTCATGTGCCGTTTCATGCATATCTCACAATCCGCAACCGTCATCCAACACGCACGGCTACAGTCACCGTGCAACTCGAGACAGATACTTCTGACGCCTTCATCGCTGCAGGCTTGCGCAGTGGACGCGTTCCGACTCTTCTTCCCGGTGCAGAGGAGCGCCTTGCGTGGACATTCGTGCCCATTGAGTGTGGGTTCGTTCACATTCCGAAGGTTGTTGTAACAGATAAGCGCAAGGCTCTGGCCCCTTCGTCAGAAGGTGGTACTCCGGCTCCACCAGAGGGGGTTGGCGAAATAGTGACAATTGTGGACACACGGAGAGAGGCTAGAGGCGAGAGTAGCACTGCGGGGAAAGGGGGATCCGGCTTGGAGGAGGCGGAGGAGCAGCCTGCGCTACCTGGGAAGGCAACTCCTAGCGCGATTGGACCAATATTGGTCTTGCCCTGAGAGCTGAGTGGTCCTCCCCCTGTAAAACATACCTCTTGGCATACTGTGTCAAATATTCATGGATTTTTGGGTTTGAGGCCGATGTTGTCCTTCCCGAGGAACTGTTCCGGCCAAGATCAGGCCTCTTCTGCTTTCTTACGTTGATAACTATACTAGATGGCATCACATCAGAAATTTTTCGCGATCAGGAGCTGACTCAGAGTTCATAGACGCCCTTGTCACCCAGGCCCACCCAGCAATGACTGGATCTGTAAGGCGCTACCTGGCGCTACTGAGTCAGACACCAAAATTGACTTATTCATCCGCATTCATGAACTTCTGCAATCAATGTGCGAATATTTAATCAAAGCACTGCGAAACAACAGCTATCCCACCACCTTACCCCCTCGCCTCACTTGAAAGCAAATTTAGAATGCCTCTAGCCCTTGTAAAAAACTCAACCTTTCTCTTGTTGTTGTCCGTACTTATCTGCCTGCATATGTTTAGGTCACTGGTGCAACTGGTTACCTCGGCTCTGTCATTGTAGACCAGCTGCTCGATGCTGGTTACAAAGTCCGGGGGTTCGTTATTCTTTGTCTTCATTTGCCGACGATGTGCATATGTATTCATCGAGCAATGCTTACAGGACCGCACGATCTGCTAAGGCAGGACACCTCCGTTCTGTGTTTGACAACCTCGGGGCCGAGTTCGAAGTCGCTGTAGTGGACGACCTCGCTGCATCAGACTTGACAGATGCTTTCAAAGGTCTGTCATCGTCTTTCTCGTTGACCGGTTCGTAAACAATAATTATTTCGGGGCTCGTGCGCTTTATTTTTAGGTGTCGACGTCCTCGTGCACGTTGGCTCACCCATCCCTTTATCAGGCACTCCTGCTGCCGAGATTTTGAGGGTATGGAACATGTACATGTCTCGGCCTGTTCGCTTATTTTTTTGATCACTACAGAGCGCTATTACCGGAACCGAAAGGGTCCTCAGGTACGCGCTCGATGCAGGCGTTAGGAAAGTTGTCGTGACTGGTAGCGTCTCCGCCCTATCTCGTGACGAAACCCTGTGGCAAGACATCACACTCGGCGAAGATGGTCTGTCAAGTTTCGAATGCAGAAGGACATCCACTCACGATTTTCATGGTAGACTGGACACCCCAGACTTACGAGGAAGCATCGGGTCCTCATGCCACACTATATGACGCATACTGCGTTTCCAAGAAGCTCGCAGAAGAAGCGGTATGGAAGTTTGCGAAAGAGAATCCGGAGATCAGTGTCGCATCGGGCAAGTCAATTCCCAACATCAGATACCACCGTCAACTCATACGATGGTTATGATCGTCTATCTAGTGATTCCTTCTGCGATATATGGTCCCGGAGGCCATGGCCAGTTCCCGAGTAAACCTGCCGAAGGGACGAACTCTTTCATATACACGCTCATTCAAGGTCCCAAAGGGCGCCCTCTGCACGACCAAAAACCACACATCACCTCCTTCATCCACGTCAATGACGTCGCACGCGCTCATATCCTAGCGCTCAATGTCGCTCCTTCCGCCAAGCCGAACAGGATCATCATCTCTGGCGGCAAATTCACTTGGAAAGAAGCGGTAGAGTATTTGGCGCAGAAGCGCCCCGAGCTCAAGGATAGGCTGCCTGTTATCACAGGCACAGAGAAGGTATACGATACGGTCACGTATGATGCCAGCAGTGCTGCGAGGTTGATTGGGCTGACGGAATATATTGGCTGGAAAGAAACACTGGAAAGTACTATAGATGATATTTTGCGGCGCGAGGTCGAGTTGGGTATCGATCCTACAGCCTCATCTTGATCCATAGATTCGTAGCTATTAGATGACCCCATTTTCATGTCTGTTTTCAAACTATTCACTGACATTGGCCGAGATTTGATGGGCTAGTCGTATCGAGCCAAGGCTTGGGTCATAAACATTCATAAAATTACACAGAATACACCTCCACATGAATGAAAACGTAGGCATAGTACGGGCGTCGGGTATATGCGTGGGTACGCGTATTAAGGACGTTTGTAATCTAGGTAGCCGGAAACCCAAGGAAACCAAAGAAGGATACGTGAAAGAAAGCGAAGGCGGTTGGAAAATATCTGATGATACTGAAGAAGAGCTTCAAAAACTGACATACTGAGGAAACCATCATATCTTGTAAAGCCCGTTGAAAAGAAAAGAAGGGGTATCGAAGTTTACGATGAAGGCCCAACGAGGAGCTTCATTCTTTCCACGCCATTCTCCGGAGACGCCCATACCAGCCCTTTAAAGTAGTGGTTCCGCAACAGGAAGTCAACGCGCTTCACACCCTCCCTCTGCTGCTGCTGCTGTAAGGGAGGATACGCCTTATAGCGCTTGGTATACGCCCTCGAGACGTCGGTCTCCTGAGATGACGAGAGCTGCCCCCACTCTTCGTGCGTGACTGGTTTGTGCAAATGAACGTGCAGCCCGTGAAGTACGTCGCCGACCGTGATGAACGGGATTGCGGGGCGCTCGCGACGCGCCGGCAGCAGTCCCGTGCTCGTGACGTGCAGATCAAGCTTCCACTGTGGGATCGCGTCGCACACGATCAGAAGACGCGCAATCTCGGGGTTCGACGCTGGCTGATCGAGGTCATATGGTGTCACGGCGACCGTCTGCGTAGCGTTAATTCGTCGCCTAGCGGTGAGCGTGTGCGCAGAGAGATCGAAGAGGAGGTACTGGCTGGGAGAGTCTCCGTTGAAGAGCGTGTGAATCTGGGGTTGGGGAAGTGGTGGAGGGGTGAAACAGCCAGGAGTAGGGTGTATGGTAGGGACTAGGCGGGGGGTTTGGTGGGGGCTGGGGATTCCAATAGGGCCATTGGTTGGGATGAAGGTACGAGGCGTCGAAGGAGCGTCTTCGACCTCGCGGAAAGGGTTCATATGGATATGGGGGATAGTCCTGACCAGGTGCAAATGGCGGCAGAGGGATGTTCGCGTGACCTGGGCTACGACCTCCTGCTTGCCACTCCCTTCGCGCATTGCCAGGCGTAGGAGGGAACTGATAGTATGGTGGGTATGGATATGGCATCCAACCAGGGTAGAGGTTAGCCATTATTGCGCGCTGCTATGGGAAGGCTGAGTTCTCTGTATGGGCGCGAGGATTCGGGAGGGGGTTGTTATCTATGCGAATGCGATCTCTCCAAAGGTATTTTATATGCTGGACCTGAGTCAGAGCCCGCGCTCATGGAATCGTCTTCAGAAACGTGGCAGTGTCGGCGCGCCCAGCGGAACCGGAGCACATGGAGCGATGACGGGTAATTTGGGACAAAAGTGTGAGTCGGCTGGAGCTGGCAGTGTGCAAGTGAGTTGGTCGCCATCGTTCGCGGCCGCAGCCGTCGTATTCATGTCGCAGGCGCTTGCTGGTATCGAATCCGGTCGAAGGCTATCCCATTGTCTCACTGCCATCTGCTCCTATCTTCCAAAGTGGGCGCTCTTGGATACAGCCTCAGTAGTCAATCATAGATCAATAAACCCGACGAGTTCCTTACTGTCGATGCACACGAGGATATCTGCACAGCAGTGACGAGCATTCGATCGAAATCTGATGGACTCTGTGTTAAAATAAATTCATCCGAGTCTCAACGGCTGCCATCGAGGGCAGCACTGAGTATGAAACTTCGCTCGCTGGTCTTCAACTTTATTCAGAAACCTGTGATCGAAGCCGGACAGTAGCCGGACACAGGTCTGGAGATACATGACACATAGAACCGAGACCGATGCACAAGAATCAGGTCTCTTCGTCCTCCCCCATTTCGTCGGTGTCATCGCCGTTACCTTCTCCCGCGCGGTGATTATCGCTCAGAGTCCACAAGTCATTTCTCAACTCCCGCACCCCATCATCATCGATCCCCACTCCAATCACTTGCCAATCCACCTTTCGTCTGATGCAATCTTCAATCAATGTTGCGTAGCGTTCGAAGAGTGACGGTACCGCCCCCGAGAGCTCAAGCGAGGAAAGGACAGACGCAGAGCGAGGAGGGGCAACGATTCCGCGCGATGTCCGTCTTTGGACAGCGTTCAGATGCTGTGCACGGAAGAATGACGGGAACGACGTGGGAAGAGGGTACCCAATCGACGTATGGATACTAGAATATGTGCCGTGCAGACCAATGAGATGAGTGAAGAGAAGATACTGCGATCGTACCTCGACACTAAAGCGCCTCGGAGCTTCAAACCTTGAGAAAATTCATCGTACTGGTGTCTCTCTATTTCAGCGAACCCCCGCGCTACGCCCGTGCGGAAAAGGGGTAGCTTCTCCTGAGCACCAAAGATTGGTGAGATTATCAGAGCGCGACAAGACTCGACACGCACCTCTGATTGAAACCCAGTAAAGTTGTACGTATGCTCGTCAAGTAGCTCAGCATTGAGTACCGGAAAGGCACCACATAGTTCGGCGAACGGGGTGTTGCCGAAGTAGTTTGATTGTTTGCAGAGCTGCGGCAGAGCAGTCGGACTTTTGAGTCTGTAGTACGTGATTGAGGCAAATGAAGACAAACAGACAGAAAGAGGCAAATGGCCTAACCTGAGGGGAAGCGTAGCTGTTTCAATATGTGCAGACAGGACTGCGGAGACCTCGTAGGGCGACCGGAGCTGGAAGAATAGGCGGCCATCAGGGTCGGAGATACCAGAGTCATACCTGGGATGCGTACATCTAGATCAAGCCCATCTAACCAAGGACCTCCTCTCCAGTTCAGAGGGTTTTGGAGAGGGATATTCATGGAAGATATCTCGTTCAAGCCTCGCAGACACATCGCATCATTCACGGCTTTTCTGATCCCTGCCATCTACCGGAGGCATGAGAACCGGTCATAGGCGATGCTACAATGAGGCTCACTGAGTCGACATCAATGTGACCGGGGACGGCATTCGACAGCATAGGAAATACCAGTGAAGGAAGCTTAGAAAACTCGTCCCTAAAAGAAGTGAGAAAAGCGTCTATAAAGGCACCGAAGGTTGCGTTATCCACAGTGACGTGAATACCCTCATCAAGGTCGTGTTAATTGAGAATGTGTATCCACGTTTATATAGACTTACTTGGAGAGTATCACATTCTTCAACGAAGAGGCGGAACGGCTCTTCCATCAAAGATGTCTCCTAATGGGACACACCATTGTCAGCGATGTCCAGTACATCAAAAAATGGTCTCCAATCACTGTGTCATAACGCTCGAAGGTGTCTTTACTCAGCTGCCAGTTCCCTTCTGTGTTCTCCCATTCGGCTACATCTGGTAGCTTTTGGATGGTCCGCGGCACGTAGTAGACGCGTTGAAATCTGACCAGTAACGGACGTCCGAGCTGCGCAGAGCTTGCACAGGCTCGTCCTGTACTGGATCCTGCGACCGATCTGGATCATCATCTACTTCTTGGTCTAGAAGAGTCTGGTATGTAGCTTCAGGTATAGGATCCTGCCGGACCTCGAGAACAGCGCCATTCCTGTCCAGGTTTGATGACAACTGCCACTTCACTGGCATGAAGAAAACTCACCAAAGGAGTGTCGGATCCTGTTCAGTTTCTTCGGATGCATCTATACCCACAGAGAGAGCGCCGAAATTTTCTGCACATGGATTGGCATCAGGAACATCTAAGTGAGATAGCCGTTGAACTCACCTTTTCTGTCAAATACAAGCAATCGAGGACAGTACGTCGAGCCTCCCTAAAGCATGGCACATCAGAGTAGCAACAAAATGGGAATACGGAACTTTGCTTACCTGCGGAGAGAGACCCTCTCTAAAGGAGATGTCGTGGTTGATTACGACTTCCTCGTCGTCGCTATAAGTGAAGTAGCTCTGCTGAGCATTCCAGAAATGTGTTCCAATATGATTTGAAAGCGATCCTGCTTGAATATAGATGATCTCTCTCATTTTGCGGAGAGGCCGTGCTGTTATATATTCTGTATTCAATGATCACTGATCAGCTCGGGATTGTTGATGAGCATCAAATTGTTCGAGAATAGGTCCGCCACCAATCGTCCCGGAGAGTCTTTTGTGCCGACGATATATCACGATTCCATAATGCATTCAAAGCATCCGAACTGCCTCCCAGATCCAGATTGAAAGGCAGGACATGGCCTGCAGTCCATGTTTAAGGTCAGCCAAGGGAAATCGACGTACAGGATTGAGTTGAGCGTCCTTTTGAAGTAGATGTCCTAGGTGCGGTGACCGAGGGTGACTCGGTATATGTTTGAAACACACTTGAACTGCCAGACAAAGACCGTTTTGGCCTGTTCACATAAGAGTTGACTGCAGAGAACGTACTAAGTTACTGAATCCGTATTCTCGCATGATAAGCACTTATCTAGACTTATCTGCATCCCGATAATTTTCGCCACACTGGCTCACGCGCATCCTGATTCCTCGTTGCTTCGTCCTGTCCCTCTAATTTTCATTCAGTCGTCTCGAGCTCTGAATATCCTCAAAATCAAGATGAACCCATTCGTTCAGCAATTCTTGCTCGAATCCTTACAATGTTCAGGTGAGAGGAACAGTGATTAATCCCTTTTTCCTGTACGGCGCTAATATATTGCTGTCACACTGCTGTACAGCTTCTCCCGCCTGTGCTCCAATTTAGCCAGGGGGACAGTGGTTCCCCACAGAAGTGTCGGTCGCCACGCACGACGTACAGTGCATCTCCCGCACTGCTGTACACGTACTCAGTGACTGCGACGCTACCATAGTATGAGCAGGCACCATTGCCCTCCCGCAGCCTCCCGCCCAGGGCCCCATCGCTCACGTCATTCGCCATGTACCCATATACCCATGTATAGAGAGCGTGGAATATGTGGAGCGTGCGTTTCTACTCATTTCTTGGACACTGCCTGGTTCGGCAATGCAAGACTGCCATCAGCAGGATAGTTGCCTTCGGAATTCCCCTGGAAAGCCGCGCTATATAAGTATCGTGCAAGACGAAAAACGTGTTACGACCGTGAACTCCCCTAGTTCTAACTATCACCGATGGCGAACCCTCCGGCTAGATGGTATCCGTTTCCCCCACAATACCCTCCCTACTATCAATTCCCCCCTACGGGCAGGAACACGCGAGCTCGAAGTCATAGTTATCCACCCCCTCCTCGTCCCCCCGCACCCGTACCACCGCCTACCGCGCCTCCATACTATCGAACCTTTGGTCAACAACCTTTTCCGCAGCCACGAAGGCATACAGTTTCCCATCCACAATGGCGGCCCGAAGGGAATGTGCACGTCCCACGCCCTTTGACACCTCATCTGGATCATCGTCAACTGTTCAACCCGCCATTGCCTCCTCAGCCTCAGATACATATTCTTCTTACAGGAAATTCCACTACTCCACTGCTTGTTTTCGACCTCTCTACCCCTGTCGTATCTCCTCGTCGACGCGTAAATCCCACTCAGGCGATCCCGCTCACGGCACTTGAAATCGATCAGTCAGCGACGTCCCCGGAGTTACAGCATCTACGGATCGTCTGTGATGCGATCCCCCAGTGGACGCTCGATCTACACATCACGGGCAGGTCGATCTACCCTCCGCGTCCGGACCGCGCAGCTATCCCGTACATCACTGTCGGAGATATCCTGCACGCACTACACTCGCATTTGCACCAGGATGTCACACGCGATGAGTGGGCACGGCTCTTGCCGGAACAGGAGCTTGACGTCTCGAGGGCGTTCACGAGGCGGTACAAGGCCTCTGGCTCCGCGCGACGAGCCCAAATTGATGGCGTGAAACGCGTCGACTTTTTATTGCGCCGCTATTATTTCAAGGGGTTTGTGTGGCTGTACCCCGAGAACCGGATTGGGAGGCTGAATCTCCTTGTCAGTTCTGAGCCGTGATTGTGCCTTGTGTGTGGATAGTCGTATTCTATATTTACTTATTCGTATGATCGCGTTTTGTTCCTCTGCTCTCGATTTACAGCTTTGTGTGGTCTTGTATTCAGTCCTGTAATTTGTAAAGATCTTCTTGGGCAAATCTCTCTCGTATTGTAACCCACAGATGTCCTTCGTGAACAGAGTTTTTGAAGATAGCAGCAAACTTGAGAAAGACAAACGTGGAATATACCGCAGACACGTTCATTTGCAGTAGTGGCAAAACTAGTGCATGGTATACAACTCGAGTCAAGGTATGAGAGTAACAGATTTCGTCAATAGTCGTAACAGCAGGCATGTGTCTGCAAAGCAGCGTCAGTACCTGTGATCGTATTTCCTGTAAAGCTTCCTGAGTACAACGACTTGAGCGGTCTGACATAGGCGACATACCTTCTAAATCCACAACAATAGCACGCCCTAGCCGACAACAGAATACGCAAAGCCAAATGAGAGCAACACCTGCGACCATCATCCAAACCCCATTACCGAATTTTACATCAAACGTGCCCAGAGCGACGTCTTTGACCTTGTTCCGTGCAATGATGACAAGAGCTAAATCAGCCGCCAGAACGACAGAAGATACAATCGCGGTGACAATGCTGGCTATCAGAGAAAGAATCCAGGCAGCGTGGTGACCGCAGCAGCAGGAGAGCAGGATGGGGACGAGGGTTGCGAGGGAGAGACCCGCAGCAACAGGGTGGAGAATAAGGAGAATCGTGACTCCCTTCAAGACGATCGAGATAAGTTGTTCATTGCCTATGAGAGAAAGTATTGAAGGGTCGACCGTGTAACCCAATCGTGGACCGATGCAAACGCCGTCGTTTGTGAAGAGCGTGGGTTGGTCGAGAGCGCTGAATGAGACCGTAAATGAGTATGTTCGCCGAAACAAAAGTCGTACGAACCTAGTCACGCAAAGCCCCCATACACCGAATCTCACTTGCGTCCCAATGCTTGTTTCCGGCTGGTTGTTGGTTATGACACCCAGTTGCAGAAGATATATGGGCTTGATGATGGGCAAGGACAGCGCTACAAGGAGAAAGAGAATGAACGCGCATAAAAGGAGGAACGTCGTGCAGCCGGTATGTCCACGCTCCCTGCGATGCTGGTGGTGGCGATGGTGACTGAGCGGCACGGGCAGCTGAGGATTATACGGCTGGGGGACATAAGGTTGGGGCTGGGGGGCGTTCTGGTGACGCCGACGCTGAAACCAAGCCATGTTCCTCGGAGGGGGGTCGTGAATATGAACAATAAAGTTCCGATGGCACAGTAGTACTACAACCAAGGATTCTGGATATGTTGAGAACGGAAAACAGTCAAGCCAGTCCAAAAACTGATCAGACAGACTCACGGCTTTGCTGATCCTGCCTTGAACAGTGACGGATCCCTCTACCGCTCGTGCTTCACTGCGTAGTCTCCGTGGCTGACCTTACACAGAAGACAGTCGCGATGTGTAGAAGGCGTCACCGTACATACCCATGATCGTTCTCGCAACAATGTCCTTGGCAATTCTGTACACGTAATCCGCAAGAAGTTTGGAAGTTATCTACTTACCACATTCTCACGAATTTACTGGCCTGCGGGAGTAGCAATGTCCACACCTTCTCAGTCGACCATAGCGACTGTTTCCGAGACCTAAGCTTTTCTACCGTTGTCCGACATACCCGCCTGTGATGCCTTTGATTGAAGTACGCGCGCAAAACTTCGATTGATAATCCCGCTCATTACTCCAAAACTTGCAGGTTATTGCCAACGATCGTCTGGGACGCAAAGGTGTGTTCGATTATACCGTCCTCGCACAAATAGTTGATCCACATATTCTTTCTCAAATGATGACTTTTTAATCTGCCAGTTCGAGTGAAATGCAGCCCAGATGACACTGTTGGAGACCTCAAAAAGCTCATCGCCGCACAGACCGGAACTGATCACACCAAGATTCAGTTGAAGAAGTGGTACGTTCCTTCCTGTGATCGTCAATCAAGGGAGTAGCTGATCATTGGACATGCACTGGAAATAGGTACACGATCTACAAAGATCACATAACCCTTGCAGACTACGAGATCCACGATGGCATGAGCTTGGAGATGTACTGAGTGGTGTAAGATTGAATCCATGTAGCCTTATCAAACGGCGATGGCCCGCCAATGTTTGCTTTCAATCCTGTGTGTAGTTTTATTTTTTGTTGTTGTCGCATCTTCCATCCCTGTGTGTGTGCTCGTCGAACGATCCACCCGTTGTACTGAATACGAGCAGTGTCTCGTCCGATTCGGAAGGCAGCAGTCTGACGACATATCCCAGCTGGTTCGACTTATTCTGGGCATGTTGCCTGACTTGTCCAGATACTGAGTTTGATTTTTTTTACCCCTGCATGCCAGCTTGCTATGTAGTGGCTCAGGAACGGAGCTTAGACGACAAGCAATCAATATGTCGTGATTGCTGTGTGAGCGCTTTTCTTGATCGTAACTGGTTGTCATATTTATGATCGGAAGCAGCTATGCACCGCAGACCATTGTAAACCGCCCGTGCTGCTTTCGCGACATGTCCCCCATGCGTTTGAGCGCCCATGCCCTCGACGGATCGCAGTCCTCAACAGCAGTATGACACCCCCACGAGCGCAAAGGACCCACTCAACACTGAGGTCAAACGCGTCGTCAACTCAGTTGCGCAAATCGAGCCCATCGACGACCCACCGCCAAAAGCAGCGCTAAAATGCATCTCCGGCTCCCTTGCGCATGATCGTCGCTGATGACGAGGGAGGTGACAGAGAGGGCCGTGGGCCGGGTCGACGGAGGTTCGGGGCCTGCGATTTGCCCTCCGGTCACTCGTCCTCTTCCACACTGCGCTAGAGCACCGCTTACATTGGCGAGATCGCGGCAACAAATCATGGAAGCTGGACATCCTCTGTGTCCAAGAACTTCAAGCGATGGACATTCCGTCCTCTCTTGCACACAAGCGCTGATGAGTTCGGTGGCACTTGGTTTCTTCTTCCGAGGATCATATTTATGATCTAGCGGCCAGTTCTGTTCTCAATTCCCATCCGGCGATTACCACATTCCAATCCTACGCATCCAAGCATTCAAATTACTCGAACTCGACTGTACGATGGTGCTCAGAATTGCTCGTATTCATTCACATATGCTTGTCTGCCGAGATTTCTGGTGGCCTTGGCAGTGGTTATGCGCTGTAACCGCGTCAAAGGGAAGTCCAATTGTGTAATAAAAGAACATGCTACCAACATAAGCCCTTGATCGTCTTTCCTTCCGTTGTTGAACGGGTGGATATTTATCTCACGTGCAGGCAGCGGCAAGGAATGTACCTGATGCATCAGATCTGGGCCAATGACATTGAACAGTTTGAAAACACACATGAAAATGGGGGTCGTGTAATAGCTACGAATCTACGAATCAAGATGAAGCTGTAATGTCGATACCCAGCTCGGCCTCGCGCCGCAAGACATCGTCTGTAGTACTTTCTAGTGTTTCCTTCCAGCCAATATACTCCGTCAGCCCAATCAACTTCGCAGCACTACTGGCATCATACGTGACCGTATCGTATACCTTCTCTGTGCCTGTAATAACAGGCAGCCTGTCCTTAAGCTCGGGCGCTTCTGCACCAGATACTCTACCGCCTCTTTCCAAGTAAATTTGCCGGCGGAGACGATGATCCTGTTTGGCTTGGCGGAAGGAGCGACATTGAGTGCTAGGATATGAGCGCGTGCGACGTCAGTAACGTGGACGAAGGAGGCGGTGTGAGGCTGTTAGTCCTGCAGAGGGCGCCCTTTGGGACCTTGAATGAGTGTGTATATGAAAGAGTTCGTTCCTTCAGCAGGTTTACTCGGGAACTGGCCATGGCCTCCGGGACCATATATCACAGGGGAATCACTGGATAGGCGATCATAACTGTCGTATGAGTTGATGGTGGTATCTGATATTGAGAAATGACTTGCCCGATGCGACACTGATCTCCGGATTTTCTTCCGCAAACTTCCATACCGCCTTTTCCGCGAACTTCTTAGAAACGCAGTATGCGTCGTATGGTGTGGAATGAGGTCCAAGACTTCCTCGTAAGTCCGGGGATTCCAGTCTACCGTTGAAGCTGCTGTGAGTGGATGTCCTCCCACATTTAAAACTTGACAGACCATCCTCGCCGACCTTAACATTTTGCCACATGATCTCGTAACCAGACAGAGCGGAGATGCTGCTGGTCACCACGATTTTCTTGACGCCTGCATCAAGCGCATACTTGAGGACCCTTTCGGTTCCCGAAATAGCACTCTGTAGGTATTAAAAAAATGAGCGAACAGGCCACGACATGCACATTCTCCAAACCTTCAAAATCTCAGCAGCGGGAGTGCCTGATAAAGGAATGGGCGAGCCAACGTGCACGAGGACGTCGACACCTAAAAATAAGAGCACGAGCCCCGAGTTCAACATCCTTTATGTACCGATCAACGAGAAAGATAATGACAGACCTTTGAATGCATCTGTCAAGTCTGATGTAGCTAGGTCATCCACAACAGCGACTTCGAACTCGGCCCCGAGGTTGTCAAACACAGAACGGAGGTATCCTGCTTTAGCAGACCGCACGGTTCTGTGAGAATTGTTCGGTGAATGAAAATGGCATCTTCGGCAAATGAAGACAAAAAATAACGAGCCCCCGGACTTTGTAACCAGCATAGAGCAGCTGGCCTACAATGACAGAGCCGAGGTAACCAGTTGCACCAGTGACCTAAACATAATCTGGCAAATAAGTACAGATAATAACAAGAAGAGACTTGAGGCATTTACGAGGGCGAGAGGCATCGTGAAGGTGGTTGAGCCTGTCAGTAAAGCTAGTGGGTAGGGTAGTGGGATAGCTGTTATCTCGCAGTGTGTGTTGATTAAATACTCGCAAAAGTGGGTGAGTAAGTCGGACTTGTGTCTGAGTCAGTGACTAGCGTCTTTCAAATCCAGTGTATTGCTTGGTGGTATATTGGCTTGGACGACAAGGGGTTTCATCAATCGTGAGTCAGTTCTTGATCACCATCCGACATTTAGAATAGTCATTAACATAAGAAATTGCAGCTGTGATAGGGGCTGAGCCTAAGAAGCACTACCTTGACCGAAACGGTTCCTCAGGATGCACACTTAGGAAGCACAGCATCGGCGTCAAATCCAAAAATCCATAGTTGACGTAGCATGTCAAGAGGTGTGGTTTACAAAGGATCACTCAACTCTCAGGGCAAGACCAATGTTGGTCCAATCGAACTAGGAGTTGCCTTCCCAGTGGACGCAGCACAGGCAGAGGGAACGCAGTTGTGCAGAGGGGGCCGTAATCTCCGTTGGTGAGGACCCTGTTTGAAGCTTGAGCATGTTTAGACCTGGGTAAAATTATGAAAGCCCACCTTCGCCATGTGAGTTCATATTTGCCTGGTCCTACAATGGCATCTTCCTCGAGTGGATCATCTTCGGGGGCTAGACTAACGTGGCAAACTGCCGAGAACTCATCTCCTGGGAGCCAATCTGGAAAAGGAGAGGGGTGGCATCAACGCCAAGGACCATTAGCAGCCTAAGCGGTTATATTTCTGCTGAACCGACAGACTGATGGGTTCCTTTTCGGCTGTGTCTTTGCTCTTCCCAGTAACGTTTGTAGCAAAGTCTGTGCTTGATCGATGAAGAAAGTCAGCGTGGGTGATCACTTGAAAAAATCAATTGGTCGGAAAGCACCGTGTAGTGAACAAGGGAATTGGAGAATGATAACTCCACAAAGAAAAGACTCCACCCTTTGTTGGGTCGATCAAGGAAAAGGCAAGCTTGTATGCTGCACAGCATGTGGGTGCGAGGTTTATGCCGATTTCCTTGGATCCGTCAAGTATTCTAACGGGTGGCGCGCATGGGCTCTCAAGGCCTCACAATCAAGACATTCTTGTTTTATTTACAGGAATTCCTGTAAAACAGTCAAATCTCTCACAGTCCGATAAGTAGAATGCGGTGGCAGCCCCAGGAGTGACTGATGGTGTTGGAGCAAGGTCACGGAAATGTCCTTGAGACCGAGTTGAAGCGTATAGCCGCCACTCAATCAACGAGAACCTTGGTCGTGCATACCCCTCTGATGGGATGTGGGACAGGAGACTGACAGGAAGGCGAGCGGATGAATGTCAAGAGGCGGATCGATTCGACGTGAGCGTGGCACGAGATAGATGAAAAAAAAAGAGGAGTGATACACCCAACGGCAATTTTGTCAACGCACCGAATCTGTTTGTGCCGCCTCTCGCTGTCTCAACGGCCTCTCTCCTCTCGCGTGTATCACCAACAGAGCCCAGATCGGTATAGTGATCGTGCGGCCTCCGGTGGCTTTCCGATTGGTAGCAGGCCCGAGCTCCCGAGGGAGGAGGGAGGAAGGGGGGAGGACAAGGTCGGTGCGGGGTGCGCGTTCACTAGCTCTGACCCCCACCTGGGCACTCGAGCTCCTGCCTTTTAGAGTACAAGGACGATTTTGCGAAGAATACAGGGAGCGAGGTGACGCAGACATGAGGCTGCCAGACGTCCTTCTATAGCGACGGAGCGGCGAACGAGGTACGAGGCAGCGGGCGGTAACTCGATCGATCCTCCGTCTCAGATATCAGGTACTCACCGGCGCGTCCAATTGCATCGTCTACAGAGCCGGGAACCACCCCCAGAATCCGGCCGCGCATTGACCCTGCCCCCATCTCCTCCGCGCGCACGGCCACCTTGCCTTGTGTTACACGATCTAGAAGTTGGAATGTGCTCGAAAAATGTGACGCTCCTGGAGGGGCCCCCTTCCCTTCACACCACTGTGCCGGCATAATTAATGCATCCAAGCCTGCAGACGGGTCGGGGTGACGCACGCTTGGACCTTGGGATGCTTCTCGAGCTCCGTAATCTCTGCCGGCCGCCTTCGTCGGGCACCCCCACCAACCCGCTGGTACTGTATACCTCTAAATGGCCTGCGATGACTACGTGGGCAGAAAAGCGATGCAGCCACAAGCCACCGGTGGTCAAAAGTACAAGGTAGTAAGGTCCACTACAAAGCGCAAACATGACCATCGCTTGGACATGAGGTGGTCGCTTCGACTCCGAAGCTGGAGCAAATAAACCACCACCTCTACTAGAGAGGAAGATAAAAAGGCGGTCAGCGTGGCGAGTTGGTCCAACACAACATTTTCCCCACCGCCATCACTCGCCTCAATTATCCCGACCACTGCTCGGACCCTTCTGCCAACCATCGCCATCACTCGCCTCAATTGTTCCGACCGCTGCTCGACCCCTTCCGCCAACCACAATTATGTCGCAATACAATTGTAAGCTTTGACCATCACTTCTCCCGGTGTCCATCGTGACTGATGTCGTTCCCTCAGTCAACTTCGAGTGTCTCGAGCAAGCATCCCTGGCTGATGTCAACGGCATCCCTGGCAATTCGATGGTCGGCACGGACGTTTGGTTCAATGAACCATATGCCACCTCGTCGACGACCTCTGCGGACGAAGAACACGTCGAACTCACCGACGCGGAATTCACCCTGTTGATGTCGAAATCGGCATCACCAACCAGCAGCCTGTCCATGACGCCCACTCTGGACCCACAGCTCCTCAACACTGTGGCATCTAGTTCCCTCGGTCCCGCCCGTGCCCATCATCGGTACTCTCCGTACCCCGCCTCCAACCCTGCCCACCCCCGCCACACGTCCCTCTCCCTCCGTCGCATCAGGTCCAGAACGATGCTTTCTTCGCGGCAGGGCAGGCGCAGCCCGGTCCACTGGATAGCGCATTCCCGTTCCCCGGTCAACCGTCGCTCCCTCTCCAACACTGCGAAGCCCCCTCTGCCACATATCCTCCTATGGAGTACTGGCCAGCTTCATCGACGGCAGGCATGACACAACAGTGGGATGCACGCACCGAGTACGTTTTGGGTTGGGCCGAGTCCCTTCCCAACTATCATGCCCAACAGACTGCCGGTCCTAAGTGCATTCCAGACGGGTTTCAGTACACTCCAGGCGCGTCTGCCACCGGCCTCACCATCCCCCCGTCGTATCTGTACGATGCCACCCCTGGCCCCTCACCGCACTACCCGCCGTACTTCCCGCAGCTGCCGAGTTATGGCCCTCCACCGTCGGCTCAAAACGTTAGTGCGACAGACCCAGGCCCGTCACGACGTCGGAGGCATCACTTACCGGACATGCGATCAATTCCTGGCGGCATGCTACCACCCTCCGCGTATTCCGTCTCGTCTCTCCTCATGCCTCCAAACCCGCCCATGCCCCAAATGCTCCCTTCCTCCGACCCTCCCTTCCTTCACACCCACGCCCAGTATCCCACGGCTCCACCCTCGTCAGACTCGACGCCTCCTCCCGCGCCTTGCCGTGCACAAACCACGAGATCACGGAAGAGACGAGCGCCAGCGGAAGACGAGGACGAGAAGCCAAGAGCCAAGAGGAGGAAATCGGGCCCCTCACGTCCAGAGCACAGCTCTGCGACATCCCAGGTTGGTTGTACCCCTGCGGGGGTCCAATCACCCACAATCAATACATTTGCCACAGAAGAGCCAGAGGACGACCTCCAATCTCCGGCTGCGCCAAACCATGTAAATCATGGGGCGGCTGGACCGTCAGAGGCCTCCATCGGCTTTACACCACAGCGAACGTCGGAAGGTCGATATCTTTGTTTCATCTCCGGTTGCCAACAGACATGCACGACCCTAGACGACGTGAGGAGACACGTCGGCACCGTGCAAGGCCATACCAGCCTCCGGGCCTCGGCCGGGTGGGACGCATTCATGCTGAAGTATGAAATAAAGGAAAGGCATCTGAACGGGTACTGCGAATATTGCGGGACCCTCAAACGACGAGACACCTCGGGGCGGCACAAGACATCGAAAATCCACCTCCGAAACCTGAAGCGCGCTGCTGATCGGAAGGGCCAGTCAAACGGAGAATGCCTGCTTACGAATGGTGCTTCCAAGGCCTCGTCGTCCAAAGCTCCTGTGGGCGTCGATCTCGAGAAACGTAGGCGGAAGAGTGGGAAAAGCACCAGTGAAGCGCCTCGATCGACCAGAGGACGCACCAGCTCTGATTTATACCCCCGCAGCAAACCGCAGCCACGCCCCTTGTTCTCTGCCCCGACTGCGTAGCAAGCTTCGCCCCTTGTATTCCCATCTCCCCCGCGGCGGTCGTTTTCAGCATTTTGAATACCTTCGAGCCTTCTGAGCGGACGCGGCGTGCCCTTGTTCCAAAACTAGAAAACTTACGTCTTTGCCTTCTCCCCGACGCCACGTTTCTTTTATGGACTGTTTTTTTTGCATCCTTGACGTTTCTTCTGTCAACCTTGTTCTAGTTTTGCCTCATGTTTTCCTTGTCTCAGTCGTGCGTTTCTGTGCACATATACGTGGTGTAGTGTCAGATGGAAAGATGGTATACCGATACGCGACGCTGCGTGCTCTGCTCTACTTGTACTTGTTACTGTACGAACAATGATAGATGTTTCTTGATCATAGAAAAAGCTCAGTAGCCTTCACGAAGTCGTTGAGCGTCCACTCACTATGAGTTCCTCAAGATCGGCCCTCCTATCCACCTCCCGTCACTCCCACTCTCACCTAGCGCCGCATTCTTCTTCCGGATGCCCCAAGCATCCAACATCTCTTCCTTCACCTGCTTCGGGTGAAGCTTCTGCCCGTTGATCTGCGCACTGGTCAGCCCGACCCACCAGTGTCCTCGGACGCCGTCGACGCGAAGGATGATCTCCGTGTCGTCTCTTCCAGGCTGCAGATGTGCGTGTTTGAACGGAACGATGGCGCCGTTCGCGCCTATGTTGTGCTGTCCCTGGATGAAGAGCTGTTTGCCTTGCGCCGCATTCGAGACGCTGCCCGCGGGCAGGATGTGCAGTCGCCGGACGACGCGTGAGCGGCCTATGAACAGCAGAGTCGCGAGACCAAGGCCCGTTCCGAGATGCACCAGACACACGCCAGCGCGCTGCCATGCCGGTCGCAGCACGAACTCCTCTTCCTCACCGGCGCCGCCATTGTCGGGGGTCTGTCCCGCTCCGGCGGGATCACGACGGACCGTCCATTTTGACCACGTCAGTTCCGTCATCGTCGACCTTTGAGCATCATAGAACGCAAAATACAAGGAAAAGACAACAATGTCCCTGATGCGTAAGACAATTGACGCGACAGCAAGCGGGGGTGGAGAGCGCACGTCACGAATATGTCCGCCGCTATGAAGCCCCAGGTGAGCCTGGCCCACCATGGCGGTGGTCTTTCAAAAAACGGCCTTTTGAGGGCATAAGGAGGGATGGAGTGCACCTTGCCTGGTCCGCCGAAGCGGAAGAGGGAGCGAAGACGGGAGGACTGCATGGCGAACACACACGCACAAACATCTCTCCAACGACCACTCCCAGTTCCTCGCAAACTACTAATATATACAATGTATGTCTCTCTCTGTCATCGGATATGGTGTAACGGCTAACATTGCCGCCTCTCAAATCAGTGCTCGCGGCAGCTCGGGGTTCGATTCCCCGTATCCGAATACCAACGAAATATCCACATTTTTTATACCTTACACAGCCTACATTCGCGCATAGAAGTGCATTCACAGGCGCTGTGCGAGCCCGCCTTGACCTGTCCTTCGCACATGGACATACAATTCAACCAGTAACAGCGCACGTCCCAAAAAGCTCCGAAGAGCTGCCTGTAACATTCACATTTTGACATGTGTATGTTGCTGAACCGGAAGGTGGCCTGTCCCGAGAGCTCGAGAGATCAGTCGCAAGGGGTAAAAGAAGGCAGCAAACGAGACCCACGAGAGTGTGACATTGTTGACATTGAGATCGCTGCACCTGCCATCCGGAGAACACGACAGGGATGCCACGACTGCCTTCTCTTTTCCGGAGGATGTCCCAGAGATACTGAGAGACGGTAGCCTCATTGGAAGATATTACAAGCGGGGACAGCCGCCACGCACTTGTTGAACCATATGTCCTGGATGTAATTGTTGGATGGAAACTGGGCACATGCCGATGCAGAGGTCATATAGCACTTCGATCATTGTCTGAGCATTTGTGGGCTCCTTGCGAGCGAACGGTACAATACCTGGTCGACGATGAGCGGGTTGTCAACGTTGGTCTCGAAGAAATCTTGAAACGTGACATTCTTCACGATGCCGCCGCCTACACTAGGACCCGCCCAAGCCTTGATGCGTGCACCGTTCTGTGCGTTGGACATTGTGATGTTTCTGATAACAGGCACCGTGAGAGATGGATGGCAAAGACAACGCAGTCATGCTGCGTACACGGCTGTTACGTTCTGGACGATATCGAATATGCCTGAGTATTGACCGAGCGAGCCGACGGAGATGCCGCTACGCGCAGTGTGAGTAATGCCAACCATGCGAAGAGTACAGACTTACTGAGAGCCATTGCACTGCAGGTTAGCCACTAAAATGTTTGTGGAGTCTACGACAATGTCAAAATCAATCAAACTGGACATAGCGGGTGATACACACTCGGCTTGAAGGAAACACAGTCATCTCCATTATTGATGACTGAATTTTTGATGACGACATTGTCGCTGCGATAGGTATCCCACCCATCTGTGTTCTTCGCGGTATTCTTGGATGTGGACTGGGCATCGATGTTGATGTTGTCGTAGACTACATTGTTGCTCTGATAAACCTGCCCAAAGCGCATGCAATGTGAGAAAGAGTTACGAACAAAACACTGACATACCAGGTTGTTCCAGTTTGGACCGTTGAGTTCGTGGATGTCTTGGATTTTCACACCGTTCCCATTGAGAATGGTGAGCATGATGGGGCGGACAAGCGTGCTGTTGCTAGCACTGAGAGATTCGATTAAAGGCACTGTTCGTGAGCACGTATACACAAATGGCGTTTGGCTCGCACGCACAATGCATCGTACCAAGCCTAGCAAGAATTCGTCACTTTCTACATCTGAATGAATTGCCAGACAGACAGACCTGACCACTGCCGTCGAGCGTTCCTTTTCCGTCGAGAACGATGTTCTCCCCTCCGAGAACCCAAAATGTCGACTGATTCTGAAACTCGAAGAAAAACGCGTTCTACCAGAACACACAGCGACGTAGCGTTGACGTTGTGCACAAAAAGGCTCCAGTTCGATCACATTCACGTACCGAGATCCAATACGAGATGTCATCAGTGAACTTGACGGTCCCCTGTACGCTCTGTGCACCGCGAACGCGTCTGATCAGCCTTCCCCGGGACGAAAACTATCAAGGCACTCACGATATGCTTGTTGGAAACTCCAGTCATGTTCATCCGAGTCCCAATGCTGAGGGTCGTGTCCTTCGGGACGATCACCGTGTCGCAAGTCCGGACGGCCTTGACGAACGCAGGCGCGTCGTCGCCCCCACTCGCTGCGAGCGTACACGTCGCGTGCGGCCTGGGCCGTGGCGGCTCACGTCTCGCGTCCGCGCCGAAGATGCCAGCCACGACCCCCAGAGCGACCAATTTCAGCAGCAAATGTGACATACCCATCCTGAGCGCGCGCGGGGCGAGATGTATACGCTGTTCGCGACACGACCACGTACCTATTGCTCGCATCGCGCAGGCCGTTAATATACCGACGGGTCCTGGCGGCGGACCGCTGGTGTCGGAAATAGAGACGGAGGAAGTTATGGCGGGCCGGGCTGACGTACCTAGAGACGCGCCAGGACGTTGCGTGGCGCGTCTGCTCGCGCCTCGGAGTGATCTGCATTCGGCAGGAGGGTATAAATGAAGGGATGCTTGGAAAGAGCATCAAGTGATCCAGGAGAAGCGATCGGGCCAACATTCGTCGGCGTGTTCGTGAGGACCACCGCGCGCGTGATGCGGGGTAGGTGAGCAGGTGATCGTCATCCCGTGCATTCAGTAACAAAGTATTGCACCCTCGTCAACGAACTTGATATGAATCGCGGATAATATAAGCACTGGATAGATCCACCAAGAGGTAAATACGTGATCAGTCGCAATCATGTTTTCCTGTTATGATTGGTGTGGTTTTAGCGGACAGCGACGTGAGATGCGAAGGAACGTACGACTGAGTAGTGCTGATCAGTGGGGGGGATGCTCGATACGTTCATCGAGGATCACGAAGGAAGGAAGAAGGCTACATAGTATTGAAACTGTACAGTATACAACATAGGACATCATCATAAAAAAATCCCGCAAGAAAACGCGGAGATTTTTCAGAGGCAACTCTCAACCCACCGCTCAAAGGATCAAGGTTACCGGGCTATTTGACGTTCTCAGCGAGACTTCTCCAGCATCACCACGCGGCAACTCTGACGGTTCCCAGCTGACGGCACCCTCAACGACGCCGCCTCGCACATTCCGAACGATTACGCTCCTCTCCCTCCCACGTCCAGATGGATCTTCTTTGCGCGTGCTTCGGTCTACAACAGGACTGAAAAGCGAGGTTCCGACTGAGAATGTGCCCTCGTATGCGGGAGCAAGATGGACGTGCGCAGGGGAGTTGGACGTCCCGGCAGAGAGGCGGAGGATCGAGTGAGGAGGAGAGACGTTATTTGTGATAGCAAGTGGACTGTTCGAAGTTGTCGCATCCACTTTGAATGAACTGCGGCGGGAATCGGTGTAGAGGCTGAGGGCTGCTTTGATCGGGCTGATAGAGAGGATCAGGCATAGTTCTGAGGAGAATACTGTGGTTGGCGTACCCGTTTTTGGTGTCCAGGCGCAGAGATGTAGCATGATTAGACTGCGAGTTATAAAGCGATACGTCGGCCTCGATAGGCGCGTTCGCGGTCGCCAAATCTAACGATGTCGAGACGTTGAAAGAGCCTCTGATAGCGGCGTTCTCAGTGTAGATCTTTGCACGATAGGCGTCGATGGACTAGAACAACACCCCGTTGACCATAAGGTAAGAACAATGCGCAAATAGGACTTACCTGGATGTCGATGGGAAAGTTGGATGACTTGAGCGAGACAGAGCCAAATGTGTAGGCTGGCGCAAGAGGACCGAGGTAATGCGCAAACAGCTTGAGATCAGTCTCCAAAGCGGGGATGTATAGGGTTTCTGCATCAGAAGGCAGGCGGACTGTCACATCGAACTGAAGTTGTTGTTCGCGTCCGTTCTCCCGGTGGTCAGAGGTCTACAAACAGAGAAGTATGAGCCAACATCCACATGCGCAAGTTAGCCGGGCCCGTACGAAGATTCCGATCCCATTTTCTCTGTGCCCTCGAGTTAACGAGCACACATTTGCCCTTGATAGTGCCTCTTGGGAGTAATACCGCACTTCAACAGAAACCTTCACTTTATCTCCTGCCCCAACGTGATCGTCTTCGATGATGCGTACAATCCCGTGCGAAAGTGAACCACGAGAGAGGAGGAAGAGTGTGTCAGAGTCAAAAGGCAATTCCAGCTGCGTCTTCGCGATGAACTGTCTCGGATAGGTACCGGGTGCAGCACCAATAGGCGTCCATTCAGGCCCATGCACACACTTTACTGGGCGCTCGTGGGGGTGCATCGGAAGCCGTGGAGGGGGAGGCCAGTGACCGCTTTCCCAGTTCGGACCATCCTGATATGCCTATGGTCACGTCCAGTATCACGCACTGAGGCTCAAAATAGCACGACTCACTCCTGGGTAAGGACGCCGATGATGACTGTAGGCTACCAATTCAACAAAACTGCGAACAAAGATCCCTGTGAGTGCCCAGATGAGAGCGGCGAGGAGAAAAGCTTTGAAGAATCGTCTTGTGGTGGATACACGCGGCACCTGCGCCGGGACCACGTAGATCTGAGTCGTTGACTGATAGTTTTGTGGAGGTTGGTAGCCGGGATATGCTGGCGGGGGAGGCTGAGCTGCCGCCGCGGCCGCTTCAGCGTCGTCCGGAGGGTTGCCTTTGCGCAGAGGAGTTGTGTCGACGATGATCATGGTGAGGGGATATCAAGATGGGATTCAAAATGACCAAACAACCCTTGACCGTCCTCGTCAATGCTTATAGCGAGGTGAGTCAAAAGCAGGCACATATTGTTTGGCGCTGGAGCCATATGGTGGTTGACTGCGGAACTGCGCCGGAATGGACGATAGTTCCCTTTCAGGCAACACTTGCCCTCTTCATCCATGCACAGACATCTCCAGCTCACTAACAAGACATAAAGACATGATACAGCACAGTTTAGCACGTCGACAATTATTTGCACACTTTCCGTCAGCGTAACATTGTTGATAGCCCAGCAATGTAAGTAAAACGTTGCTATTCTCATATTGGTTGCGGATCTTGGTCAATCATCGCGAGATGTTCTTGGGGCTATCAATGCCGCAGCATGACTGAGAAAAGCATGGTGTTCGCTGCCGCCGCTGTGAGTAAATAGTGATTCGTAACAGCATCCATTTCGCTCATATTCAATCAAATAAAATAAAATAAATCATGACAGACTCTGCTGTTGTGGCATCATGCATCAGACCGTCAGGGCTACCTAGGGCGCACATTGATGACATCCATCTCGATGTCATTCGTGTGGAATTCACCTCCACGAAGGTCATCTGTATGACATCAGCTCAGTGATGGGAAGTATCGTGGACACGGGGGAGAAAAGACATACCACTCATTTGATGAGACTGTTTATGTATCCTGACCTGCACCGGCGGGTCCGTTCGCTCGTATTGTGGGCGTTCAGTAATCTGATGGATATGAAACACGATACGAGCAGAGAGAACCGAATAGAGTACACGCTGCACCCTGCAACGAGTCATTTGATGATGCGGCAGAAAACAGATAGTTGCATACCCAAGTAACAGAAGCATCAGATCTGTCTGATTCAAAAAAAAAAAGATGAGACAGCTTTGGTATGTAGATGAGGAACCTGCTTACAGAGGGAAATCACTGAGCATTCAAGATCAATGAGATGGTCACCTCAAGAGTCATGACATTATTCGATACGAACCAAAGAGCGTGATATAGAACAACATCCCTATATACACAGGTTAGAAATATCTGAGAGAAACGAGCGAATCTCCTGCCTACCGTCTCTATACAGAATTAGAACCAAGTTCGAGTTCGAGGGGCTAACTAAGCAGCAATCAGTATATATAGAACAGAGAGGAATCGCTTGAGGGTGGTTTACCCTTCGTGAGCTGTAGCCCCTTGAACACTGTGAGACACACGATCACTGAGATACGATCATCAGTCTACCTCTGAGCGCTGCCGATAGGGGAAAGCAGCGCACCGGTGTCAAACGCCGTAAAGCTAGCATACGTACCCACGACATCTGTGTTGGCGCGGTCAGCAAGACACCCCTTGCCGGTCGACAACGGCCCAAGGGATGACATGGGGATAACTACCAATAAGATATCAGTACGAATTCCGGGCTGGGATTCTTGACGTGACTACATACAATGCGTGGACTTCTGGAACAACGCAAGTGCGACGCTAGCTGCGATGAGAGACGCAAAGAACAACCCGAGGAGAAAGATCCCAACAATCTTGTTCCGGCCCCACATAGCCCATGTTCTTAAAATGATGATGCCTGTCGTGCAAAAATGATGCTTGGTTGCAAACAAACAGAAACAACCCACGCAAGACAGACTGACCTTCAGCGACAGCAATTCCGAAAACAATCAACCCTGAGAATCGGAGTCAATATCATGGTCCAACAAGGCGACCTAAACGAGCGCACATCCATTCGAAGTGTACAGATTGTGACAGAATTCTCCAGAAAGATTTCTACCCAGCTGCACTGCGAACGATTTAGCGGGAGGTTCCTCATACAACAGAAGGTACTACTCACGATATATGGCACAAAATGTATCAACAAATACCGGGTACCTTGTCAGAAAGAATAATACCTTGGCTAGAGTCCATTTTGCCGTCCACATGTACTTGACTTCATATTGCAAGGTTAATAAATAATCGTACACCTGTCATGAAATATAAGCCGCACTCGAGTAAGGATGTCGCTGGTAATGTGGATGCTCACAAGTATGGCTACTGCACAGGCTGGAAGGTAGATTAATTGTCAATGGCCAGGCGGATGAAGTTTCCCAACAGACCATTGATATACTGTGAATTGGTGAGCACAGAGTATTGAGCGATGAGGAAATCCACATACAGTCTCTAGGTTCAGATGGTCGAGGCCTCGTAGCGTTGCAGAAGGATCCGGGCCGCTAGACGACATGGAGGAGGTCGAAGATGCAACCGGCTACCATTATGGAACGTATGCTTTTATACGACAAGACACGCAGTGGAAAAGGTACAGTGTTTGCAACCGGGTTTCGAAAGCATCCCTTACGGACGCAGAACAGATGATTAACGCCATACGATCTATCATCAACTCTGCGCCAAGGGGGACGCCCGACTGACACCGGTCACCACGTATGACCTTACTGAAAGTTTACGCGGGCATTTCATCCAGTGTGTTCTGGAGAACGGTTTCGGTGCCAAGAACTCCGACTCCTACATCACAGAGAGCTTCAAAAAGTACAAAAGAGTCGCAGGAGACACAGTTCCCCGTGATTGGACAGAGATGAGGGACCTTATCAGACCTGGTGGCGCTCATCATATCAAGAGAAGACAGAGGTCGTTTCGCCTTCTTTGATCTAATTATGGAGGGCGCCTGATGCGCCGCTAGCACTGATACATGGATGACAGAGCCCGAGACTGAGATGGGCGTAGAAATTCGACGTGAGTTGTGGTGGACCTGGAAACTATGAATTTGGAAGACATGCCCGTAGTCTCCACAGTGTCAGCAACAGAGTCCGAATCCTATCCTAAGGAAGTCCACCTCACTGGAAGAAGCACTGCGTGCCAGGCCATGTATACCCGGCCTTGGTGATAATGATGCAATGGAGAAGGGGGTGATGATTGCCCTGGAAAGGGAGGTTTGATCCTGGCTGATCGCATTTCTTATGACCCGGATGACTCCCGGATGACTTCAAAGCCGTGAATAGACTGAGCTTTGGAGACGCACCAATTTCATGATGAGATAGAGAAGAGCATTGAAGTTCCTGGTCAATGTGCACACGAATGTGACTTGGAATTCGGTGTTTCAGCACTCAATCGACAAGTGACCTATCTGCATCAGGCTCGAGCGCCGTAATAATGTCAGCTCTGCCCTTGATCTACAAGAAATAAATCACTCACCTCATGGGGGTAGTGGTTCAACGAATCGCAAGTCGTTGAACATCGATGAGATTGAGCGTGGGAATAATTCGATAAGAGATCGTAACGAAATCGTAACGAGTCACTTCCGCTAGAACTAGACAAGCCTACACAAGTGCAACCAGTTTAGTTTATTGCCAGCTCACACCCGCCTCCATCGCTATCCGAGCACAGAGAACTAAAATGTCTGCTTTTCACGTAGACGAAGCCGCAGGTTCAGATACCACAGGCGCTGGCACGCCGGATGCTCCCTACCAATCGATCGCGTTCGCACTTTTCACACATGGGCAGGATGCTAAGGTGCTTGTACGAAAAGATGCCAACACGCCTTACGACGAACCGACTCAATCCGCCCTCAAGAAAGCAAAGAAGGGAGCAGATGGATTAGAGAAGAAAAAGAAGAAGGCGGAAGAGTTGGCGGAGAGGGAGGCGAAGGCCAAGGGTGAGGATCGAGAGCGGAGAGAACAGATCATCGAAGAGAGTAAGAAGGTCAAGCTTGTAGAGGATGAGAGTCTTCCAAAAGCTGTCAAGGTGCGTGGATGCACTCTGATCGTCCCAAGGCGGACTGTTTATGTAGGGTGGCCCAGGCAAAAATTGTCGCCCTCGCGCCCCTACGCTCGAAACGAGTTCGCGTGCTCGGATGGGTACATCGTCTGCGATCGCAAAAGGATATCATCTTCGTCGTTCTACGCGATGGAACTGGTTACCTTCAAGCGGTCCTATCTGGCCAAGTTGTGCGTCCCTCGCAGTCCAAGTCAGCTTTTCGATGTCTAACTTGATGTAGGCACAAACTTACGACGCACTCACCCTTACGCTCGAGTCGACAGTAGAGCTCGTTGGCACACTTCAAGAAGTCCCGGAGGGCAAGAAAGCTCCTGGCGGGCATGAGCTCTCAGTTGATTTCTGGCGTGTCTTGGGTGCCGCACCTGGGGGCGACGACGCCTTCACCAATCGCTTGAACGAGGCATGTGTCCTTGATAACTTTTCAAACCGCTTCATTCCTCATCGGTTAACTACAGAAATCTGATCCTTCGATCTTGGCAGATCTCAGGCATCTAGTTCTGCGTGGCGAGAACGCATCCAGCGTACTACGTCTGCGTGCTGCCCTCCTACGCTCCTTCCGTGATTCATATGCGGATCATCATCTGTTGGAGGTCACCCCGCCTTGTCTTGTGCAAACGCAAGTAGAGGGCGGCGCGACGTTGTTCAAACTTGATTATTATGGTCAGCCGGCTTTCTTGACCCAGAGCTCGCAGCTCTACCTCGAGACATGTTTGCCATCGTTAGGCGATGTGTTCTGTGTTCAGGAAAGTTTCCGTGCCGAGAACAGGTGAACATCCGCTGCTCGACACCTGTTGAATATCTTTTTCTGAAGCGCGTTGTAGCCATACTCGTCGCCATCTGAGCGAGTATACCCACTTGGAAGCTGAGCTGGCCTTTATCACATTCGACGACTTGATGAACCACATAGAATCGATTGTGAGCAAAGCTCTTCTTTTGCATATCGAAGCTTATCTCCCCTCTTCAGATATGCGAGACTGTCGACCGACTACTCCAGAACGAGTCTACTGCGGCTTTGATCAAGCAGCTCAACCCCACCTTCCAAGCTCCTGCCCGGCCTTTTCTCCGCATGTCTTACGTTGATGCGATCAAATGGCTTAATGAGCATAAGATCCAGCACGAAGCTGAAGATGCCGAGGGCAACCCGATCAAGGACGAACAGGGCAAGGTGAAGATGGTCGACCACATCGTAGGAGATGATATCGCCGAGGCCGCCGAAAGGCAGATGACGGATATTATTGGGACGCCTATGTTCTTGTATGGTTTCCCGGCCGAGCTCAAGGCATTTTATATGCAGAAGATGCCCGGTGGGCCAGGGGAGGGTGGGAAGGTGTTTACTGAGAGCTGCGATCTCTTGATGCCTGGCGTCGGTGAGATTGTCGGGGGCTCGATGAGAATTGCAGAGATCGAGGAGCTTCTGAAAGCATACACAAGGGAAGGAATTGACCCAGCGCCCTACTATTGGTTTACGGACCAGAGAAAGTACGGAACCTGCCAGCATGGAGGGTACGGTCTGGGCGTAGAGGTTTGTTATGTCGCTTTTTCTCGTTGACATGTAGACTGAAGTCATCTCTTCTCCCAATCAGCGGTTCCTGGCATGGTTGGCCAATAGGTACACTGTTCGGGAGTGCTCTTTATACCCTAGGTACGTTTACATGTCTAGCTCATCTTCGGCAGAGAGCTAATACATGCCACTATAGATGGCCTGGTCGTGCTACGCCATGAACGCCGATGTGATTTTTTGGTGCTGTTGCTCCGATACATTGGAAAAGATATGTATATTCATGAAATGCGATCTTTGCTCGCTGTTGTTGTTGTAACTGTTGTCTGGTAGGTAGTGGGTCAAATAGATTGCTGTACTAATGTTATCCTTATCTTTCCCCCTTGGAATCAGTTCATCATTGTATGATGCGGCCCGGTCATATTTCACAGTTCACTGCGCAGCCCAACAGAGCGCTAACAGAGCTCAACATGACGCAAGTTCCAGATCACTCTAGTTGTACCCAGAACGCTGCTCCGAGGACGAGTCAATCATATCGCCAACCTCATTGGAGAGCCATGGCTATGGTAGTCTTCCGCAGCATGATCCTGGTCCAATTCACCACATGCCCATATAGATCCATATGGCCATGCATATAAATATGTGCCCGATCACTTATATAGGCAATTATCCAGGATCGCTCTGGGTCAAATTGCTGACTTGGGGCTACTTGGGGTCATGTTACCTCAAATCATTCACCACCGGCCGGACATCACAGTCCTACACATCATCTTTGCGCAGCACACGCAATGCTCCGATGTCCCAGCAGGCCCCAGCAGTCCTTCGCATACTTAAAACGAGACTATTGAAGTGACTCCTGCCATCTTTCCTTGTCCTTCGAACTTATCATAATGAATACCTCCTCCACTCCCTTGCGGAAAGGCGAAGGACAACCGCTAAGCTATGATGCCACGCTGAGCGCTGTACCCACCTCACTGCCGCCAGCCTACCCTGTCCAGGCTGCAGGTTATCCTGGATATCCAGTGGCGACTCATGTATACATCACGCCCAACCAACCTCATAGGCGCCGGTCTGCATGCGGGCTCATCTTCAAGCTATTCGCTTGTACCTTTGTATTGTTAGCGTTGGAACGTATTGTCCACCACGTTTTCCATCGGCACTCAACTTGGGTACGCACACTGTTATTGCGGACTTATTCAGCTGCATCTGATAACGGTTCAGGATGATGACTGGGACTGGAATGACTTGGGACGCTGGCCCACATCATCGAGCCCTGTGCTAACAGAGGAGCATCAACACCCGCTGAAATGTATTCAAGGTGCTGGATGGACCCCTGTCGACGACAATTCTGATGATTTTCCGTCAATGCACCTTGCCAAATTTGACTTTGAACTGCCTTTTTCCTCTTCGAAATTACTCTTCTTTCTCTCCACTGGCTCACTTTCACATGGCTCTATCAATGTGGTCGAGAAGGAGGGCGATGGCGCCGAGCAAGACACAGTCGACGTATCCATTCTTGTTGGTTTCCGCTCCCGCGAAGCTCTCTCCCGCGCAACCGTATGCTCACTCGAGCGCGAAGAAGGGCAGAACGGAATCGGCATATTCGTGCGTATTTACAAGCTACTCAATTCTTGACTGTCCCTTTGATTCGAATTGACAGACTCCGACTGTCCACGATCGCCACTCTTGGAGGGATATGTTGCAGTTCAGCATTACTGTCCGTCTTCCTACCCCAGGGTCAGGCAAAGCGCCCTTAGATGTGCCGGCTTTCGAGACAAGCTTCCATAATTTCAAGCACTCCTTTGGTCTTTCAGATACATCTTATCGGTTCGGTTCGGTTCGGCTTCATACCACGAATTCTGGAGTCGATGTTCAAGTCAGTCTCGTTCCTTTTCCTCCATGCGCGCAGCGACTAAACATCCATTCAGCCTATGGTTGTCGATCAGGCAATAATCGCGACGACTAATGGTCACATCCATGGCTCATTCAACACCTCCACTTCGTTGACTCTCGTAACCACCAATGCACATGTGGATGTTGATGCACGGCTTCACAATGCGAACACCGAACATCCCACTACTCTGCACACGAGCTCTACGAATGGGTGAGTTTCTGTCTTCCTATCGTGTCTTCATGGACGGGCTCTTGACTGCTTTGTGTCAGTGCGACCAAAGTAAGCGCATCGCTCCACAGCACCAGCGAAAACTCCGCTGGTTCTTTCAACATCAACTCGAGAACCTCCAACGGCCCGCTTGACGTCAGCGTGAACGACGCCCCTGCAGATTCTACTCTCTACCTCTCCGGACATACTACAAACTCGCGGGCGCAGGTTCGCCTCCCTGCAGCATACGAGGGGACATTCGTGCTTTCGACTACCAACTCACACCCTACGTTGGACCATAGTGAGGAACGTGAGGACCCGTCCGGTCAGGGTAGGAAGAGGGTTGTTGACATGAATCCGGTGGATAGAAAGGGGAGGACTGTGAGTGGTGAGATCAGGTGGTCACCAAGAGACGAGACCAGTAGGTCGAAGGGCGTGGTTGCGGTCAGCACGACGAATGGTCCGGTAAAACTCTCCCTTTGATCGAAGGCTTGAATCTTGGTTCTTGCATCTCTTTTTCTATGCTTTCCTTTTCGTCTGCGCTCTTCGTGCCAGGTTATACAGATGTTTGAAAGTCGATTGCAGAAGGTTGTACAACATTGCCCCCCTTTACCTAGTCAAACTCACATTTATATACGCTGCTAGCAACATCATGCCATCGACTATCTTTGGCCGCAAATGCTTCCGCATATTCTGCCTCGAGGTGATGCAGCCTCTTACCGACAATTACCAGACTGTGTAATGGCTCGCCGTAAACCTCTTCGGGCTGCTGAGAAAGTTCCTCGAGCGTGCCGCAAACGATGCGCTGCTCGTCGCCGCCGCCGACACGCGAGACAGCGATTGCAAGGGTCGAGGAAGGCGAGAGGATTCCACCGTTCCTCAAAGACTCTATCTCGCACAACTGGGAAACGGCGGTGGGGATGGACATGTACCGTGGCGGTTCATAGATTTTGCGGCCTCTGTAAATCGTATGGTTCAAGATCAGATCGCCCAACTGGATCACAGGGAAAACGGACCGGGCGAGGTTTTCCTCGCTTTGCTCTTTCACTTTGATATCAAGCAGCACGAGAGTGTGCATCCCGAGAACTGCGTTCTCCGCAATCCGATCGTAGAAACTGTCTGGCTTCCACGTGTCTGTGAAGAAGACGAGGGATACTGTTTGCCCAAAATTATAGAGCTGCAGTCCGCATGCACCGATGGCATTCATGATAGATGCGTTATGCACTACACGTGTTGGGATCTTCAGGGCTCGCGCGCGTAGGATGATGTCTGTATGAGTTGTTGCACTAGATAATCGTGTCTGTCAAAGAAGGAAACCCAGTGCGTTATTTCCGTGTGCACGGGAGGACTCACCCAAAAGGATCTCCCACAACTAGCAGCGCTATATCCTCCTTGTCTGCATCTCTTAGAATCTCGTCGCTTTGTGTCTCCACCATGTCACGGTCCGCGAGAATAAGCTCTTTGCCGTAAAACTCCTCCTTTCTTGCATAAACAAGTCAGTATTCACGCACAAGTTTTACGATATTTAAACTACTACTCGCCAGGCGTTCTTTTTGCACCATCAGAATGCTCGTGTATGCTTCGAGGTACACGCGCGTCGAACCTTTGACTGCCTAGTGTGCCAACGAGCAGATGGATGTCAGCTTCCTTCAAATGGTGTAAGTGACATTCAAGTGAGCTTACCTCTAATCCACGAACAGTGATATCCTTTTCATCGCACAATCCGAGGCCAATGACATAGAACATAGTAGGCTTGTATTTTTAACTACCTCAAGCGTCAGGGAGCATACTTGGCATTGTTCTGCCCATGATAGCTCACTTTTGGTCGAGGTCCAATGAGTCAACTTGGAGGGTGAATCAGATTGGTTTGAAAGATGACAAGGATACTATGATGTTCAGCGATGTTCGGAGTTGTTTTTGCTCAAAATGTCAGGATGGAGATCGCGTCCCGATAAGATCAGATCAAGGAGAGACAAGATAAGATGTGATAAGATAAGATCTAGCTTCTAGTCAAGTTCCACAGAACAAGTCATACATTCCACCTGACTCGAAATGTCACATATGTCGTTAAGATCCTAGTACAGATCCATATCATAAATCCTGATTGTCCATAAGATCCTACAACCAGCTATCGCCTACCGCTGAATCCTCTCCAACTACAAATTTCAACTCCTGGTTTGCCGTCCTCATCCACGAACCCTACAACACCCAATCATCGGCAAAAATCAGGTTTCAAAGAGACAGCACGGTACAAATGTGCGCACCGTGTACATGTGCGGCCCCATCGATACAGTGCGGAGGAGCGAACCCTCCCTGCGCATCAGCGCTTCGGCCTCTGCCCGTCCAAAACGCGCAGATGGTGATCTGGGCGAGTATTGAAGGTACGAGGACATTGGAGTGCTTAGGCCTTGACTGCTCTGGTTCATGTCCGGTATCCAGTGCACGTGCAGTCTGAGAGAGTGCAGGTGTTTTGCCTTCGAAATAACGCGTTCGATCGAAGCCTGCAGAGTAATGACAAACGGAACGTGGGGTCCGCGTTAGCGGTGGATTCAGGAGTAAAGGATAAGCCGCAGCATCGGATACACACCGGATCCGGGCTGGCCACAGCACACGAGAGCGCCTCCAGCCGTGGAAATAGCGTACACAGGCACTCAATGTCCTCGAGTGTGAGCTGCGTCATGTTGACGAGGAAGCTCTTCAGCGTCTCCCCGTGTGTATGCGCTAGCGCGAGCAAGAAATGGCGCGGGATCGTCGTTTGTCCCTGCGTCGAGAACGCATTGAGCACGAACGCCTCCAGCGAGGGGCGTGGGATCAGCTGGCGCAGCCACACCCACAGGCGCTGCGGGCCTTGCAGGTCGACTGAGCTTGTGCGTACTGTCAGCCGCCGCAAGCGCGGCAGCGCGGCCTCCTCATCCAAGGCCGCAGGTCGTCGTCTTAACATCCCAGAGCCTAGAAACTCGGTATCGAGGGCCTGTAGATTCGGGAGCGATGCGAGAATGTCTGGAATTGCAGCGCTTGGCGCTCCTTTGAGGTTGAGCACACGCAGAAGCGGCAACTGCGAGAGAACAGAAACTAGGATCGTGGCGGGCACCCCGGCACATCGCTGTCCTTAAGGAGGTTAGCGTAACAATTGATAACTTCAGGGCTGAATGACCTACGCCTAACTCGAGCTCGGTCAAAGTGTCTCCGAGAACGCCTGCCCAACCTTGCAAAACCCGTGGCGGCCCGTCCATGCACCATATAGCAATTTTATGCAGCCCCGTAAATTCATTCAGGACAGCCCATATGGGCTCCCCGAGATCGGAGTATGTCCGAATCGTCAGTGAGCGGAGGGGTAGATCTTTGAGAATTGTGAGGAAAGCCATGAATAGCTGGCCTGAAGAGTAGCTGTCGTCGTTCCATGCGAATGAAGATAGATTAGTGCAAAGGCGGAGTGCCTTAAAGACTGTTTCCGTGATTGTTGGGTGAGTGTGATGCATAACACCTGGAGATGACAGACACGTCAGTGCCGCGCATAATGGTATCGAAGCCTAAACCAATCATTCAGATGGCACGAAAATTCCAGAAGCGCACGTTCGATAAAAGACAGACGTGTCGCTTTTTGACGTTCGGGCACTTGACCGGTGCTGCAATATGCTTGCCGGGAAGACTCGCACCCAGGCAGAACGGAAGAGACCGACCATTAAACGGCGCCCGTCGGCCAACGGTCTCAAAGAGGCAAGTGGATCAAACGAACATATCATCGATGCGGCTAACCATCGTTGAATCAGCCTGACCGTTACGCGCCTGATATGAACCCAAGGACACGTATGATTCACAGAGGGCTTGCGTGGTGTAGGAGAGCGAAGTAGGAGACAAGAGAAGAAGGCGTACTCAACCTGTCTCGCGCACCTCGCGCACATACCGTGCGAGCCCCGGCTTTTGGAGGATCGTGATGGCCGGGTGGAGCACGATGGGAGACTGGAGACGCGACGGCCGAAGTGTGAGCGCAGGTCCAGATGCATGCAAAGAGGTCGCCTTCTCAGCAACCAGGGCTGCAACGCACCGCTTTATCCTCCCATTTCGTGCGCGTGTCGAGCCTGCGGTACAGCAGGGGAGTCGCAGCAGCGTTAAAGCAACGGCTCGTGAGTGCAGCCGCGTGAAGGTCGAGGCGATTGTTGAGGTGCTCAAGGATAGGATATAGGATGTCGAGAGGTATCTTCTCCGGCCTGAATGGCATGCCGCCGTTCAGCCAATTCCGAGCGAAATTCAAACAGAGAGAGAAGGAAAGAAAGATAAGGGGAGAGAAGCCTAGGAGCGGCTTGGTAAACGACGTCGACTTTGTAAAGAGCAAGAGATCGCCGCCGGAGTCGGGACCGACAAGCGCACTGAAGCCGTTCAAAGCCGTTTACATCCTTGAGACTGACCGAGAAGACCGAGCTTGATCATACAGTCATCTGATGGTATGATGCCTCGCGTTCTTTGCTCTACGGTCGACGATCAACGGTACCAAGCATGGGAGACGATTTTTGGGACAGCTATAGACATGTGAGACACACTGCAACTGAGCCGTGCCGCAAATGAATGCTGTCTGAGGTCAGGTTGCAAAGTTGGAAGTTTGATCAGTTGCCGCAAACCAACATCTTATCTTATCTCTGTGCCTTGATGCTTGACAGCTATCAGCAACTCTGGCCTCCATGACTTGAGAATAACCTAAAACAACATAGGCATACGTATGAGGAACACCCTCGACGGGCATGTCGGCCTCTACCCAAGCTCCTCTACACAATTTCTAGCGTTAGGCGGCTCCGAAACGCCGTTTAGATATCGCATTATCACTGTGGGCGCACAGGCCTTGGAGTCTAGATCGCTCGTCAACGGCTGACTGGGTTCACCTGGAAATGACGAGACCGGGCGTCTACAGGCGACATTGTAATGTTATGAAGCCTGACACTTGACACACACACATGAATGACATATTCTATTATCGTAGCTTCCAAGTAGTTTGAGGTGCTTGATGGAGTTTCACATGGTGACACGAGCACAGTGAATGGCCCCCTTTCTACCGCAGCATGACGCTAGAAACACGAGAGATGGAAGAGACTGATGAAAGAAGGTCGTCACATATTTCGCACAGGAAGGAACTGTCTCACCGTGCTGCTTGCACGCAAACTGCAGTGTGCACGCACAAGCGCTTCGCGACCCGGCAAGAACACGGAGGTGCCGCTCTCCGATCAGACTTGCGCACTCCGAAGCGACGCACTGGGACAGGCCTGAGTAGCACCATCCAAAACCTCGGTACGCGTGCGATTATGATATATCAAAGTAGTCCAAATGTAGGAAATGAAACACTGACGGGCATCGAAAGAAAGCGAATACAACACACGACGATTGACAGGCGATGCACACCCGTATCCGATCACGTCAGATCACATACCCCGTCCACGCCCGCCACGACCACGCATTGGCCCGCCGCGTGGCATGCCGCGTCCTAGAGTATGACGAAGACAAGGCAAAGAAGCGGTCAGAAATCGTGTTGTTCAGATCAGGATAGCAAACTGACCTCGTGGTGGAAGTCCACGCCCTATAGATTGTGTCGATTAGCTCGCGCCATTCAGGAGAAGGGGAGGCCGAGCGAGAGCAAAAGCAAAGGGGACAAATGAAGGGGTGGGCAGGAAGAAACGAGTGCTCACCTCGTACACCCGCGCCGCTAATATGTGCGCCTCGTGCGCTCTTCCCAGCTTCCCGCGCACGCGCCTGCTCCTCCTTCACCGCGTCGAGCAGGGTATCTGGCACGCGAAGGTATTTGATCTGCACCGACCACGCCACACATCAGAAACATAGCTCTCCGCAGGTGAACAGAGATACAAATGAGCATGGAAAGGGAGTCACGCACTGTGCTCCCGCGAATATAGCACTCTTTGACCTTCCAGAACCGGTCTCCGTCCGCGCTCGTCTGGTACACCTCGCGAAGCGTGATGTTCATGAAGTTGTCGCAGTTGATAAGATGTCCATTGAATGTCTCCCCATTCTTCAGCTCGACCAGCTATGTCATCGGACGCGCGATTCATCAGCCATCGCTGCGAGTGCATGCAGAAGCAAGGTTGAATTCACCATAGGCTTGTTTTGCGCCGCATTGAGGAGCGATAGTGGAAGCTATTGTACAACTTTGTTATCCGTTATCAATCATTCAAACAATTGTGTTCTTACCATTGTAGAGAAGGTTGTTTGGCGTGGAAAGTGAAGAATACAGAGGATCGCAGCGACGCAGCGCAAGGCGCAGATGCGCCGCCATCCACAATTCCTAACCCTAACCTTGTGTCAGTGTTTGTCGGCTGTTCTCTGTTCTTCCGCTCTCGGCCTTGCTCTCGGCCCAGTCGAGTGGTTCCGGCGTATCCACGACAAACTCTCCTTCTCATTCTTTCTGTGCTGGTTTACATCTCCCATTTACATCTCTTTTTTTGAGCCTGGTGCCCACATAGATCCCAATCAACTCATTGTATTGGAAGACAATGATCTCCCGCTTCACCAAGACCTTCCTCGCCATCATAGTCGCGCTCGTACGTCCAATTGACCTCAGATCATCCACTCCACTTGATTATTGCTGGAATTTCACCGGGCTGATAATTGTGGAATGTAGTTCTTGGTGTCATCTTTGGCATTTCTTCATGCACCCTCTCGGGCCTACATCGACCCATGGACGGGCGACCTCTTTGGCGAGGGGGGTGTAGAGAAGCAGATTCACGCGCTGCATCCCCTCGTGCCACAGTCAGATATCGCAGCGCATGGTGGAGTGATTATGTCTAAGCTTGGAAACGAGACCGCAAAGTGAGTGCGTCGGATTGCTTCAATACGCGTCCCCACCTATCATTCTGTCACTCTCTGTCAATAAACAATACATCCTGAACCCTCATCGCGTCAGAGCTGCACTAGGTCGTGCAACGTGGAAACTTCTGTGCGTGTTGTTCACCACCAAAAGTTCTAACGCTTATGTGGACCAAGGCAGTCACACGATGACGCTTCGTTATCCTGAAGCACCGACAGAAGATGAGCGTACGGCGCTGCTATCTTATTTCCACCTCACATCGCGCCTGTACCCCTGCGGCGAGTGCGCCGCCGAGTTTCAGCTACTTCTCAAGAAGTTTCCGCCACAGGTCCGTTTCTTCTGCTACGTACTTGATCTGAGATGACGATCCCTGAACGCGAACGGTATGGCCCGTTTATCTTGTGTCTTCTGCTTTCGACATCCAGACGTCTTCGCGGCGCTCCGCCTCTCTCTGGCTCTGTCATGTACACAACCAGGTGAACGAACGGCTAAATAAGCCCGCCTTTGACTGCGCGCATCTCGATGACACTTACGACTGTGGGTGTGGCGACGAGCCACTCTCCGCATCCTCAGACGTGTCTTCCTTCAAGGAGAAGGCGCGGGAGGGTGACCCGATGGACTTAGAGCGCGATCCGAGCCGTGACGAGATCACAGGCGTAGGGATGATCAAGGGCGGGCGATGATCTGCTGCTTTTTCGTTGTCTTCCATCAAACCCCCTCTCGTGCTTCATTTTTTGTTGGGAATTGGTCTTGAGTCGTCCGGGTCTTATACATCATTTCCTCACTTATCGTTATTCGTGATCGCGACGAGCTAGTGCCGCCTATATACATATACTTCGACGAGCAAACCTTACTGTACACAAACAGAACTCTGCCAGGAGCTCATGCGCTCCGGCGCTGTCGGTACGGAAGTATCACGGAACGTTTTCGCACTTCTGCTGATGTCAGCCCAGAGGCTGTCTCACTGCTGCTCACCTCCAGCTCACTGCACCCAGTCTGTACCCCCTATAAGAGGTGGACTCAGATCGGATCAATCAACCTCTTAGTCCCAGTCTCAGCACACAGAACACCACCAGCTTGAGCACAAACGCACAGTCACCTAGCGAGACGCCGAGATGAGTAAAGTCAGAAGGACGGAGAAGAAACTGCCGAACATCTCGACTAGGTACATGCATATATTCTTCTCGTCGTTCACAAGTCCAATGATTCTTTCCAGCACAAACGATCTTGCTGTGTTAGGACAGCACTTGCTCGATATTGCCAGCACATCTTCTGATGTCTGCTCACCGAACCACGTCAAGAATCCCGTTCCCATCCACATCAATTCGCTGCCCTTCGAAATCCTCGTTTACATCTTCACCTGGCTCTCTGTAATCAGCCCATGCGCAAGCGACTCAGACTGGCAGGTTTATGGTAAACAGACGGCGCATACACGGCTTGCCTGGATAGTCCCCGCAACACATGTGTGTAGATATTGGCGCGCTGTGGCGATTGCATATCCACGCCTCTGGACTTCTATCACGACAGATCTCGGTCGTGAGTGGGCTTTGGAGATGATGCACCGTGCGCGCTTTGCACCTGTGAATGTGCGTCTAGACGATGTAGCATGGCCACCGCTCTTCGATTACGTGGTAGAACACATTGTCCACGTACGGAGCTGCGGTTCACCGGCTCAAGACAGATTTTGATACCCATTCTCGAGCGCTTGTCCAACCCTGCCCCAGCTTTGGAGATCGTGGACTTCTTCATCACCTCACAGGACGTAGTGCAATGTCCATCGGACCTATTCGCACGGGCAGCGGGCATTTGCGTCATGTCGAACTCCATAACTGCAGCCTCTCCTGGGATCCCATGTTCGCAGCAAAAATGTCTCTTTGAAACTTTCCTTCGCAGACGGATGGGCACTTGTCGGGACGGCCAGACGACCTGCGCGCGCCTGCTCGAGATACTTGAGAACATGCCTGAGCTCGAGACGCTACATCTAATCCACACCCTTCCAAGAGCCGCGGCTTTACTGGCCACTCTCGCGTTGTCGCGCTCCCGCGTCTTTGGGACTTGAAGCTTACCGGCCTTGTGGTCGACTGTTGTTGGCTGGCTGCGAGCCTCGCTCTCCCTTCGACTACATCCATTCACATTTCCAGATTCGGACGATCAGTCAGACGGTTGTCAACGGCTGATTCCAGTCCTTGTTGCCTGTATTGCGGCGCTTATGTCGACGCATCCCTTAGACTATCTCGACATCCAATATGACTCGTGCATCTTGTCCTTCACACTACCGTTCCCTCAAGCGCCTACCGAGGAATGCAGCCCATCGTCAGTATTGGGAATCGTGATCGAGTTCCAGTCGGCTGATGACTCAGTGTTCTCCGCACTGTTCGAGGCTGTCTGCGCTGCCATCCCTCTCGACCGCGTAAAAGAGCTTGTCGTGGATGCCACTCCCGCCAATTGGTTTCAGCCACGGCACTGGCAGGAAACATTGTGTAGTGCAAACCGTGTGGAGACCCTGGCGGTGATAGGCGAGCAGGCTCGGCACGTCGTGCACTCGTTTGGAATGGAGGCGTCGGATGGGGCTGAGTCTCTTCTTTTCCCGGTGCTGAAGTCCCTTGACTTGTTTGGTATTGACATCCACAAGGGTACACTAGAGGCGCCGTCGTTGGACCATGAGATTTCTAAGAGCCTTAAATATCGAGCAGCGAGAGTCCCCCTCGAGACGCTTCACTTCCATGACTGTCAAGCGCGGGTGGAATGGATCGAGGATCTCAGAAATATTGTCCCTACTGAGATTACTACATTCCCTGAATATCCTTGAGGCTCCTTATCTATACATTGAGTATGATCGTCTTACTTGCTCCGGGGAATATTTGAGACCTTATGAACTCCGTGTTTACTGATGGGGGTTTTCAGGGAAAAGAAATTGCGAGGGGCTTGGAGAGCAGATTTCTCCGAGGGGTTCAAAAAGGGAGGGCAGGAGATGGAATGGGGGTATAAGCGATCGGATAGAAAGTGGTAGCACCGTGGCATGCATGAATCGTATGCATCGGAGCTTGGTATCATTTTCCAAAGAGTTTCGTTCATATCGATTTGAGTCTACGAGAGCACATTACCCTCAAACATGGAGTGGAGATGTAAAATCGGACGCACACATTGGGAGTTTGTGTATTCCTACATCTACAATCGCAGGAATCTCGAATTTTCAAAAAGAACACCGTCAAACGGGTGCATTAAGAGGGAATCGAACCCCCGGCGGGTCGATGGCAACGACCCAGGTTACCACTACCCCATTAATGCTTATATAAATTACGCAGCTTGAGACAATATCAACGGGACGCTTCCTCGGAGCGAATCATAGGCTATCGTACTTGAGCTTGAATAGAGATACACCCAGAACTCATCATGTCCTCCTCTCTGTCTATCTTCTATACCCTTCTGTCAAAAATATGTCCTCATCTTCCGCCAGAGGCTCAAGTACTACTTCTCCCAACCATGACAAGCGTCGTACCAGGCTACAAGGCGTAGCTAATGCCACTCTTGAAGCTATCAAACAGGGCTCATATACGCTGAATGGGTCCCGGTATGACCTCCAGTCGACAATCCACTTTTCAGCTGAGAGAACACGATACTACGCTCCGGAGTCAATGCTCTCAGCATGGTCCTTGACAGCATCATCCCAACGCGTCGGCGATTCACCGCGAGGAGAGTTGTCGATCGTCGAGGCATCTACCCTCGAGGGAGCGCGCAGTCTTGCTGTTCGAACATCATCTGCGGCCACGTCGCCGTCACCCGATCGCAAAATCGGAGTGCTCAACTTTGCGTCCGCGAAGAAGCCCGGTGGTGGGTTCCTTACAGGCGCACAAGCGCAGGAAGAGTCCATCGCGCGCTCCTCTACAATCTACCCCACCCTCATCACGCGCACGGCGCAGCAGTTCTATGACCTTCACACCAAGAACCCTCGAGGCGGGTACTACTCGCACGCCATGATTTACTCGCCCGCCGTCACGGTGTTTCGCAGCGATGACGGCGGCTGGGTCGAGCCATATGAGATTGACGTGGTCACAAGTCCTGCAGTCAATGCGGGTGTGGTACGTCGAGGCGCAGGCGCGAACGTGGAGGAAGAGATTACAAGGGTCATGAAAGAGAGGATGGCGAGAATCCTGTATCTGTTCGAGCAGAGCGGTGTGCGGGATCTGGTGCTGGGCAGTTTCGGGACAGGTGTCTTTCGCAATAACGTGCGGGTTGTTGCAAGCATCTGGTTGGATCTCCTCGTTGTCGACGGCGCGCGGTTCAAGGGTTCATTCGATCACGTCGTCTTTGCCATCCTCGATCGGGAGACCTATGACGAGTTCCAGAAGACTTTCAAGGAAGGCCGCAAAGATACCTGAACGTTAGTCACGTTCGTTGTCCTTCAGTACTTCAGTGCCCATCTAACATGTAACGCTCTTTAGCTCTATAGCTTACCAGCAATGCCCTTTGTTCTATTCAATCTCGGGGAATTGTCACCGTAAATTAATGTTATAACCTTTTCATTGCCTCGTTTCAACCATGTGTCTGGATGAGGTAATGGCTTCATTTCACAGTGCTGTGGGCACCTTGTTCTTCTCCTTCATCCTGGTTATACCCATGGCCCCACCGGACTTGTAGACAGGAATACGACACTGACGCTGACGATGAAACCCAGGTTGTTGGGAAGTTTCCCGGTGATGTGAACACGATCGAGGACAGGCCTCTAGCGTAACACGACATCTCGAGTATTACTTCTACGACGGTTCTCTGGTGGTCTTGGTGCGTGTCACGTCTTTTACTCTGATCAAACCAAAAGTTAATTTGCGGGTGTTCGGTACTTCACAATTAGATTGAAAACACACTCTTTCGCATCTTTGCTTCGACACTCACGAGACATTCACGATATTTCCACGATATGCCAGAACTGCAGTTTCCTTTTGGAAAGGGTGCGCAGGGTGTGGGCCAGTCAGACGACAACCCACTTGTCCTGGATGCCTCATGCATTGATTTGAACGACTTTTATGGATTTTGTACCCTCCGTGCGTCTATCTCATTCCACTTGCAGGCATCCCCATGTAACCTCTGCCTCTCCATGCACAGCCGATTTGGTGGTCACCACCCAACCACTGCAGCCGAATGGACGTCCATCCTACACCTCTCGACGCTTTGGTCCTTCGCGGACATCCGCGCGCTTGCGATCGAATCCCTGCAGACACTTCCGATGCACCCCGTCGACAAGGTCGTGCTTTCACACAAGTACGGTATCCGCGCACGGTGGACGCTCGACGCGTACGTAGAGCTTTGCGAGCGTTCGGACGCGCTCAGCGTGGAAGAAGCGCGGCGACTTGGGCTCGAGACCGCGATGCGCGTCGTGCAGGTAAGGGAGAGGATCTATCGGCGGAGCGGGTATTATGGTGGCTCGGGAGCAGGGTCGTCTGAGACGCGCAGGAGCTTGGATCTGGGCAGGACGGTGGGGGCGGGGAGGAGCGTCAGCGTGGGCCGGGGTGTGGATGGAGCCGCGGGGCAGACGATGCGCAGGGCGTCGGTGAGCGGGTCGCCGTTGGGCCTCGGGCTCGCGAGGGGCGCACAGAGGTTGCCGATTGTGCCGCGATTGGTGGCTCAGACTTTCGGTTTTGAATTGGGGGAGCACACTTGACAGGTACAGTTTTCACCGAGTCGATGTCTTTGGTATCTCAAGATTTGTATCTTTGGAGCCGATGGCGATCGACTTTTTTCTCTTTTTTCTGCGGCATCGGGGATCATTAGAAGGCAAAGGCTATCACCCTCGGGTGCGACGTCAGCTGAGGGCTTCCAGCGTCGAGTCCACATCTAAAACTGTGAACGTCGATTCGGGGGTCCTGGAGAACATCATCCTTAGCCATCAGATGCACGTCGGATTCTTGCCACTAGATGTCCACGGTTTCTAGGATCTGAGAGGGACCAGGCCAGCTTGTGCGTAAGTCGACGTAAGTAACGTCGTATGTTGGAGATCTCGGTGAGCGAACACTACGCATGCCCGATGGGGAAGGAGTGGCGGGCCGGTGGTGTTCCGGCAGTCTCCGTCGTCGATGCCAACGACGATAACAGGGATTTTTGCTTCAATTCCGGGGCTCTGTTCATCTGCTAAATGCTTGCACTTGAGACTGAGCCCCTGTTCGTGACTTTGTCGGGTGCACTTGGTGGGAAGACGTGCAGTACTATTGGATGGACCTGATTTCGAAGCTTGCTGATCTCCTCTCGGTCAATCGTCGCAGGGGCGGCGCTGGGCGGCGTCGCACCGATGATCCAAAGAAGCTATACGGTCGCTTCAGGCTTTTCCTCTCTGTGCGTCCTGACTGGCCTGATAGGCAGCATCAGATTTCAAAAGGAAAACTTTCCCCTGGATACTCGCTCCAAATTTCAGCGAGTCGACTTGGCCGGAGCGCGGTATCGAACGAACTCAGACTCCACTGCTGGCATTCGCCACGACTACGCGCGCTCTCGACACGGCTCCCCTCGAATTGTGACCCTTGACACCATTGAATCGCTCGAGGCGCACGGACCCATCCTGTGCTCGTCCTCGTGCCAATCGGCGGCCGCTGCTCACGCGCCGCGAAGGGTCTTCTCCAGGGGCGGCTCGGGCTGAACGCACCCTCAAATGCAACTGCTCCCGACAGGTGGATGCAGTGCGCGCGCGTTTGCAGGTCCTGCTGTGCTGCTGCTCATGATCCTATGTGTCCACAGTAGGACTCTGCCATGCACCGGCGTCCGCTCATGTCTACGGCGTGATGACGTGCATGGGCATTCTTTCCCTCGCTGCATCGATGCTCGGCAACTGGTGAGTGCGTACCCTATCCCCGCGGGCTGTGATAAGTAGGCTCCGGGTCTTCCTGGGCGTCGGTCTCGCTGTGCCGGCTTCATCTCGTCCCTTTCTTTGTTTTCCTATGAACGTGCATGTCTTTTCGCATTCCAGATACGCGCCGCTGTGCGGCCGACCGCCTTCGCTCGGAGGGCTGCGTTCCGTCTCAGCGCTCCGATGTCCATATACGTTCCATCGGGCGCTCGAACATTGACCGAGTGATGTTGTCTATCAACCTCCGCATCTCTTTGAATCCAATCAGTTCTGCGCGTTGACGCGCACGGGGTTTTGTGTGGGCCTGCGAGCACGTCTTCATCAGACCGAGCATCACAGGGTTGGCAGGCGTGGGACCTCCTGGGACCTAAGCCTCAGGCCTCGTCGGTGAGCTCTCGAAGTGGCGCGATGGTGATCGCGATGGGTGATTCGCGCCGTCGAGCGCCACGGCGTCAGCGCAGTCGACATCTATCACTGCGTCGCCGCTTTGGCCTTTGCGTCCCTTTGCGCACAGCGCTGTGCCGGCGGCGACGGCCTGCACGGAAGTCGCGCGCGAGGCGCTGAGCGTGGACGCTCGGCGACTTGATTCGAGCACACGCGCGTCTTTCGTGTTTGGGGATTGCCGCGAGGAGCGGCTGTGTCGCGCGAGGATCAAGGGGCGCGGATGACGCGTGGGTGGATGGGATGCCGGTATTGTGGGCCCACCGCCATGGGCGTGACACTGTGTCGGGCTTCGTCGGTCGATGAGCTCAGGGTCGGGGGCGGTGAATTGCGGATGGATTGCGGATGGATTGCGGATGGATCATCGTGGATCATGGATCGTGGACGGATCGTGCCAGGGGCGGTTCACCGATCGTGAATCGTCCGTTGATTGTTGATCGCGGGCCTTCGCGAGCTGGCGCACGGCGCTCGAGGCTTCCTGCAGGCCTCGGGTGCGGGGGCTTATCGACGCTCATGCCTATTCACGGCTCGACGAGCCTGCACGATCGCCGCCGCCTGTCGCTGCCAGCCGCTGCCCCAATCCGCGTCGCGTTCCTGGGACCTCGTCGAGCGGAGAACAACGAGGGGCGGAGAAGTCCTTCCCCCCCTCCCCTCAGGGGCGCGGAGCCACCCCGTCACTCGTCGAGGGCCTCCACAAGCGCCTCGCAATCGCCGATTTTCGTATTGCGCATGCCTGGCGCTGCCCGAGGCCTGATGCCTGAGGAAGCCTGCGGACTGAATAGCTTACTTTCACTTGAGTGCTTGGCCTGGACACATGCACGTACACGCTCCGCGCGCAACGCCAAATTGCCCGCTCGAGGTCGCCAGTGGGTCGCCGCGCGCAGGGCAGGGCTGGCCCGCCCCGCCTCTGCACGGCCCGCCAATGCGAGGGCCCAGCCGGTGTCGGACGTGCTTTTGCACCCTTCGGGGCTGCACCCGCTGCGTCCTGGGATCGCGAACGCGGATCTTGGCGGGGGCGGGTGGCAGTTCCCCGCCCTTGCCCCCCGCCCCCGCGCGTTGATGGCCCGTCAGCAAGCCGGCGAGCTGGCGTACGTTCCTCAGCTGCTATGGCTCGCGCGCGCGCGCGCGGCGCCGTCCGCCGGCGCCTCGTGTCCAGCGTCCGCGCATCAAGCGAGAGCGAGCAATTCAAGGGCGCGGCAGTCGGTACATAGAAGCGGCAGGCCCCGCCTGCCTCGCGTCCTCGACGAGGCCGCCCACCCCTCAGGCACGACCGACCGATCGCGGTGCCCTGCCGGTGGGGTCGCTTCGGGCGGTTCTGTCGCTTCGGTATTTTCGATTGTGTCGGTTGGGTCGGTTGGGTCGAGTGTCTTGATTGGTTTGATTGTTTTGATTGCTTTGATTGCTTTGGGTGCGAGAGGGGGTGCAGGGGCGCGCGCCGCGGCGGCGGCGGGGATCGCAGAGACGTGTCACGTACGTCGAGCGAGCGCGGGCGGGCGGGAAGCTCGTCTGCTTCCGTTCGTTGCTTCGAGGCGGGCGGCGAACGCGCTGCCAGGGCGCTTACCACCCGTGTTCTGTTCCTGCAGCAAACTACAAGCAGAGCAGAGGGCGCGCGTGCTCGTTCTCCGTCCCTCTGTCCGTCATCCGTATTCCACACACCCGAGACGTGCGCGGCGGCGGCGGCGGCGAGATATCGCCCCGATACACAATATCACACAGCACATGATATAACAGCAGCCCTTAATCTTATATATCTCAGTGCACGATGTGACGGTGTCATGGTGTATGTACATGCCCCGGCCTCGTGCGCGCGTGCGTTCCTGGACAGAGCGGGGGCGTGCCGATCGCCCAGAGAGGAGAGAGAGAGAAGAGGGAGGTGCTGGTTGACGTGCGTGTTATGAGGCGTGCGGTGGGTACGGTTGCTCGGGACCGGACCGTACCGTGTCGTGCGGTGCGATACCGTACCGTAGTATAGTGTAGTGTGCGACACCGCACGTACATACAGAAAGCCGCGAATCGACAACGACAGTGACACGACCCAGACCCAGACTCCCACACCAGAAAGGCCGCCTCTGCCTCCTCTCCTCTCAGGCCCCGCGCCAGCCAGCGCCGCCCGCCGCTTTCGACTCGGGGACTCGGAGGTCCAAAAGCGGCGAGAACCTGTGTGACGTGCGAGCTGCCTCCCGATGCCGGTGCCGGTGCCGGATGACGGATGCCGAATGCGGTTTGTGTTGGGGAGCCGTGGCGGGAGGGGGGAGAGGGAGGGGGGGAGTGTCGGGTACAGCAGGTGCTGCCGGCGTGCGGACTTGGCTTGCGTTGGTGGTGGTGGTGGTGGTGGTGGCGTTGGCGTTGTTGTTGGCAGGCGTATTGGCGGACGCAGGCGCGCGAGCCGGTGACGGCATGGCATGGCACGGCACGGCACGGCACGGCATGGCATGGCATACAGTAGCACACACGGTACGGGATCATCGAGTGAGCGGGCGGGCGAGCGGGCGCCGCCGGGCGTCCAACGTCCTCGCGCGTGTGCATCACGGCACCATTGCGGCGGCCGTGCTACAGTGGTATTAGACCCGCGACTGGAATCGGGCCAAGGACTGAGTCCCGCACGCCCGGGCGCGCGCACGCGCTATGTACTTTGTACGAGGCCGGGGCGGGGGGGGGGCGGTGCGCCGTGCCGAGCGCCGTGCGGCCGGGCGAGTCCCACGCTCGGTCAGTCAGTCAATCAATGAAAAAGAAATCAAGAAAATGGAAATGAAAATGAAAATTAAGCCGATGTCAAGAGTTCGGGCGGGTTGCGTCCCGTGTAGTAGTAGTGATGGGATCGCCGGGTGCGAGGATCGGACGTGTGGGCGTTCGCGCGTTCGCGCGTTGAGGCATACAGGGCGGGCGCTGGGCGGCTTTTTTGGGCGGGGTGCTGGTTGGGAGGCGCGAGGGGAGAGGGTGCGGATTGAAGGGTGGGAGGGTTGAGGTTGAGGTGGATGTGTGTGCGGTGTTGGGGTGGGGAGAGGGCGGGGGCGGGGGCAATAGGGCAGAAGGGCGGTTGTGCTTGGGAGGCCGACGGGCGGCGGTTGGGCGGGGATGTCGAGGATGCCGGGAGCGCGTGGGGTGGCTGGGAGAGGGTGCTGCTAGTGTGTATTAGATAGGATGCCGGGACTGCGGGCGGTGAGAGACGGAGTATATTGCGATCGGGGGGGCGCAAGGGGGTTGCCCGTGGGCGGTGGGCTGCGGTGGGCGGTGGTGGTGGGCGGGGGGAGGTAATAGTAGGGCGTCGGTGGGGGCTGGTGCACTGGTGTGGTGGAGGGGAGGGGAGGGAGGGACGGCGTGGGTGGTATAGTAAGTCGGTATGTGGTGTTCGGGATTGTGGGAGAGTGGCCAGGAACGCAGAGGTCGAGGTGCCTGGGCCTTATGCGTCCGCCTCTTCCCACTCCCTCCTTCCCTCCCTCCCATCCCTCTCCCCCTCCCGTCCCTCCCTCTCTCTCCCTCCCTCTCCCTCCTCCCGTCCTTCCTCCCTTCCCTTCACTCCCTCGTCCGTCCCTCCGTCATAATACCGCGATAATGTCAAACCTCCGCCCGACGACCTCGTACTCATCGAGGCCGTACACCTCGGGCGGCCTCGACTACGACGACCGCGATCCCCAGTACACCTACTCCCAGGACTACTCCCAAGACGACGACGACAACGAGGACAGCGACGACGACGACGTCTTTGCCTTTCTTCCCCCCTCTACCGCCGATGCTCAGCAACATCACCAGCAGCAGCAGCAGCAGCAGGCCTCGCAGCTCCCTTCCCCAGCTTTCAAACAACCCAACCAGCAGCAGCAGCAGCAGCAGCAGCCATCCCATACCCATTTACCCACGCATCCCCCACAGCAGCCCCAGCAGCCGTCCCCGTCGTCCCTCACCTTCCCCCCACCCGCAGAAATACCCTTCCCCGCCCCCACCTTCGACCCCTACTCCCCGCGCTACTACCTCCCCGACCCCGGGCCCTCCTTCTCCGCCCTCCCGTCCCCCTCCTACCCCACCACCGACAGCAACCCCGCCACCAACAGAAACAGCTACTACGCAAAGGTCCCCCTCTCCGGCACGGTCGACTCCCCGCCCTCCACCGTCTCCCAGGCAGACTCCCTCGACCCCGACACCTACCGCATGCGCTTCGTCAGCACCGCCCCGCACGACGTCGCCGCATCCTCGTCCTCCGCCAAGGAGGTCCGCGTCGCACTCCCGGAGAAGGACGACGACGACACCATGAACGCTGTCGACCTCGACGCACTCCCAGGCTCACACCTCAAGATGCGCATGAAGCGCGTCACCTCCGGCTTGTCCGACGCCTCTAGCAGGATCGACGACCCCGATCTCGATCTCGAGGACAGTCGTTCTATCAAGTGAGTCTCCAGCCGCATTATTCCCCCTCAATCCCCCTCCCCTCCCCTCCCATCCGCCTCGTCGGGCGAGCGCTACGCCTCCCGTGCATCTCTGCGTGCCGGTGCCACCTCGCGACCAAGGCCCTTGCTGACCGTTTGCCCGCCGCCCGTACAGGATGGAGTTCGACCTCGACGCCGTCGAGGAGGAGGACAGCCCCTTCCCCGAGGTGCGCGCCTCGGTGTCCAACATCGACGATCCTGAGATGCCCGCGATGACCATGCGCATGTGGGTCATCGGGCTCGCCCTCTGCATGACAGCCAGGTCCGTCGCCGTCTTCTTTCCTCGCCTCGCGCGCCTAACCCGAGTGTGCTCTTCCCCGCACCTGCGCTCCCTTCCCTCGCACGTCCTCCGCCATGCCCGTGCCCGTGCCCGTGTCCACGCCCATGTTCGCGTCTCCGTCTGTGTGTTTTCGCCCCGCTCCCCCGCTCTTGCCCCGCCCGGGTTCGCGTTGCCAGCGCGATGAACGTCTTCTTCAACTTCCGCTCCCCCGCGCCGTCCATCTGGCCGATCGTCCTCCTCCTCGTCTCGCACCCCATCGGCAAGCTCTTCGCCTTCTCCCTCCCGATCACCGTCTACCGCCTCCCGCGCTACCTCGGCGGCGGCGAGTTCTCCTTCAACCCGGGGCCGTGGAACATCAAGGAGCACGTGCTCGTCTTCATCATGGCCAACGTCGCCGTCGGCGCGCCCTACGCGCTCAACGCCGTCGTCGTCGCCGAGGTCTTCTACGGCATCCACCTCGGCTTCTGGTTCACGGTCGTGCTCGTGCTCGCGACGCAGCTCACCGGCTTCGGCCTCGCGGGGCTCTGCCGCCGCTTCCTCGTCTGGCCCGCGAGCATGGTCTGGCCGCAGAACCTCGTCATCTGCACGCTGCTCAACACGCTGCACGCGGAGGACGACGAGGGCGCGGGCGGCGTGACGCGCTACCGGTACTTCATGTACGTCTTCGGGGGCGCGTTCTTCTTCTTTTTCCTCCCGAATTTCCTGTTCCAGGCGCTCGCGGTGTTCTCGTGGGTGTGCTGGCTCGCGCCGCGCAGCGTGCCGCTGAACCAGGTGTTCGGGATCGAGAGCGGGATGGGCCTCAGCATCGTCACGTTTGACTGGACGAGGATATCGTGGATCGGGAGCCCGCTGATGATCCCGTGGTGGGCGGAGGTGCATATCTTTGTGGGCTTCGTGCTGTTTTATTGGATCCTCACGCCCGCGCTGTACTACACCAACGTGAGTCCCCGCGCGCCGCCCTCCCTCCTTGTGTGGCACTGACGCGCGCTCGCGCCCGCGCCCGCGCAGTCCTGGAGCCTCGCGCACTTCCCGATGTTCGCGACCGAGCCGTACGACCGTTTCGGCAACGTCTACAACGTGACGCGCGTGCTGCAGCTCGACGACACCTTCAACGCGACCGCGTACGACGAGTACTCGCCTCTATACCTCCCCGCGGCGTACGCGATGACGTACCTGCTCGCGTTCGCGCTCTCGACGTGCGTGATCGTGCACACGCTGCTCTACCACGGGCGCACGCTGCTGCACGGCCTGAAGCGGATGCGGATCGAGAAGGACGACATCCACGCGAAGCTGATGCGCAACTATCCGGAGGTGCCGGATTGGTGGTACGGCGCGGCGTTTGTGTTTTTCTTCGGGATGGCGATCGTCGCGCAGGAGGTGTGGAAGACGGGCGTGCCGGTGTGGGCGCTGCTGCTGGCTGTGGCGCTGCCGATCACGTATGTGCTGCCGTCGGGGTTCATCTACGCGATGACCGGCCAGGGGGTGCGTGCCTCTCTCTCCTTTCTCTCTCGCACAATCCCCCCCTCCCCCCCCTCCTCTCTTCCTTCTCGCTCGCTCGCACGATCGATCTCTGTGCCCTTGATTGCTCGTCTGGGCGGGCGCAGGGGGGGTCTTTGATTGGCTGGTTCTTTTTGCACCCGCTCGCGGCGTCTTGCGTTCGCATCACTTTGTTCGCGTGCTGATGTGCTTTGTTTTTTGCTCCCGTCGGTCGGTCGGTCGGTCGGAATCTGCCCGTCCCCATTTGTCCATCTGCCCATTCCCATCCCCATCTGCCCATCCCCATCCCACCTCATCACCCTACCCTACCCGACCATGATGCATCACATCACAACACATCAAATCAAATCACATCGTATCGTATCGCGTCGTGCCGCGTCGCATCGTGCCGCAACTCGCCCCGCGCGCCCACCCAGATCACGCTGAATCTGCTCGCGCAGATCATCCCGGGGACCATCCTGCCCGGGAACCCGCTCGCGAACATGGTGCGTGGTTCACGTCGCGCTCAGTCGATCGATCGATCGCGCCTTCTCACCCCTCTCTTTCTCCTTCTCCTTCCCTCGCGTCGTCCCTCGCGCCGTCTGCTCTCCTGCTGCGCTCGTGCGGTGTTCCTGCGGTGCTCGTGCGGTGCTGTGCGGTTCCTGTCACGCATCCGCCCGTCGCTGTCGGCGTTGGGGGAGCAGGTGTTCAAGGGCTACTCGGTGCAGACGCTGACGGAGTCGACGTCGTTCGTGCAAGATCTCAAGCTCGGGCATTACATCAAGGTCCCGCCGCGGGCAACCTTCGTCGGTGCGTCGTCCTCTCTCTTTATTTGCGCCTGGCGCGCGCGATCGCGGTTGCTCACCTGCGCGCGTCTTTTTTTGGTGTATGTGTTCTTTGGGTGGGTTGGCTCGGGGGCAGTGCAACTGGTGGCCACGATCCTCGCCGCGTTCTTGCAGGTGGGCGTGAAGGTGTGGATGTTCGACAACGTGCCGGATATATGCTCGCCGGACCAGGAGAGCCAGCTCGTGTGTCCGCACAACCAGGTGTACTTCACCGCCTCGGTCATCTGGTGCGTGCCCGGTCTCCCGGTCTCCCCCCCTTCCTTCCCCTTCCTCCCGCGATAGTGCCCGCCCTCGATGCTTGCTGCGTGTGCTGACCGGTCGACTCGCTGCCTCGTTGCCTCGTTGCCTCCCGCGCCGCAGGGGCCTGATCGGGCCGAGCAGGCAATTCGGCGAGCACTCGATCTACTACCCGCAGCTGTACGCGATCATCGCGGGCGCGATCCTGCCGATCCCGTTCTGGCTGTGGCAGCGGCGGTACCCGGACTCGTGGACCAAGTTCATCAGCACGCCGATCATCCTGAACGGGGTCGCGTACATCCCGCCCGCGACGGGCATCAACTACTCGTCGTGGTTCGCGGTCGGGTTCGTGTTCCAGTTCTTGATCCGGAAGCGGAACTTTGCGTGGTGGTGCAAGTTCAATTATATCACGAGCGCGGCGCTCGATGGCGGTGCGTGGAGCGGTTCTTTTTTTTTCTTTTTGGCTTTCTTTCGTTCTCTCTCTCGTTCTTTCTTGTCCACTCGCGCGCGCGCGCTCGCTCGCTCGTGCTTTGCGCGGAGGGGTCGTGCGCCGGTGGGGTCGGGGCTCGACGCTGATGTGCGGTGTGAACTTTTTTTTTTTTTTGGCAGGCACCGTGGTGTCCTTGATCGTGATCTTCTTCACGCTGCAGGTGAGCCTTGCTCTATTCTCGACCCACCCCTGCCGTTCGCCCGCTGACGAACGCGGCTTTGCGTTTGCGCCCGGCCAGTTCCCGAAGGGCGGGTTCTTCATCGACTGGTGGGGGAACAACGTGTTCCGAAACAGTGCGTGCCGTTTTCCGTTCCCACGTTCGCGCGCGCACGGTGCTGATGGGCTGATGGGACGCAACAGCGGCCGACTGGGATAATCTGCCGTTGCGGCCTGTGCCCGTTGGACAGTGAGAGCGTTGTGGCTATTTTCAGTTTTTCTAGTATTTTTTTCTGTTTCTTTTTCGTCGTTTCTTCGCTGTTTCTGTTTGGGAGAGTCTTGAGTCTTGGGGTGGACGAGAGAGAGGAGGGGAAGGGGCGGCGTGGGCGTGCGAGCGGGGTGGCGAGGGCGCGGCGTGGTGTTGTCTGCCGCCGGTGCCTCCGTCCATTCGCCTGCCTCTGCGTCGTCGTCGAGCCGCGGGCTCTGTGCGCGAAAAAGCGAGAAGAAGAGAGGGAGAGAAACAAAACCGGGTTCGTGTGTTCGTGTGTGCGATTAGTAGTTTTATGTGTTTCGACTGTCCATCCCCCTCCCTTCGTCCGTCCGCCCCTTCCCTCCCTCCCTCCTTACCTACCTACATGTCTGCCTGCCTGCCTGCCTGTTTCCAGTCTGCCTACCCCCCAAATCAGCCAGTCATTCCCTCCTCCTTTCCTTGTTCAGCTTGGCCCGTCCGGTCCCCAGTTCCACGATCCTCATCCATCCCTGCTTCGACGTTATTACTTAGATCCCCTCCCGCGCTATTACAGCATCACCACTCGGCCCGCGTATCGTATCGCCCACGAGCGCTCCTGTGTCCTGTCGGCGACTCTGCGGTCTGTCTGTCTGTCGACGATCCCGTGTTTTTGTCTCTCTCGCAATCCCCTTCATCTAACTATTGTCTTCACTACTGGTACTACTACCGCGCAACTGTCTCTCATTATTTCCTTTTTTTCTCTTTTTTCTCTGTTTCTTTCTTTGTGACCTGTTTGTCTTTTTTTTCCCCTAGCTTGTTTGTGGTTATTGTTTTTTGTTCCCTCTCTGATTTACGTGTGTGTTTTGTGCCGACGCAATGGAAACGGCTTTCCTGCAGACGGACGGACGGACTGGATTTCTCGAGAATCGCCAGCCTTTCTTCCGTGTGGGGAAGAGTTGCTTTTTTGGGCCAAGGAGCGCTCGAGTTTCTCATGGAGGGACGATGAAGTGGAGTGGACTTGACCGCGACGACGACGTCGGTGGCGCGTCTATTCTCGTGTCTGGCTTCTGCGACTTGGTCACTCGGCACGTTCGTTCTGCAGATGCCCACGGCGCGAGCGATGCGGGTGTGGCCGTGTGTGAGACCGGAAGAGCACAAATCCTCGCACGACGCTGGTCGTCGTCGGCACTTTTCTTTTTCCTTACTCTCGTCGCTGTCTATGATCTAGCGTCTTGAGGATGAGCTTACTCTCTCAGGAGGGCGGTGCTTTGCTGGGCCGTTCATCTGGGGAAGGCGCGAGTCCTGGAGTCTATCAGGGCGCAGCCTCGAGTCCTCCGCAGAGCCCCGTGCGGCGGCATAATGCGAGCTGTGCCGGAGTCGAGGTGCACGAGTCAGTGATGCATTGCAGGCTCAAACAGCGCACGGTCGGAGGCGCAGCTGCTGTGGAGCGATCTTGGCCTCTCAGGACGAAAGTAAGCACTGGCATACTTGGTTTGCATTGGGTCCTCGTTCTCACTTCGGCTCTCGGCCCCCCTTTAGGTGGAACTCGCACCGTATACGGTTTGCCATGGGATCTGGACGACGCCAAAGGCATTGTCGTGGAAGATACCGTCAGTGCGTGCAGTCTTGAGAAGAGACCCCTCTTTCGACGGTCACCCTGGGTGGGGCATGCGCCTCTCGACCTAGATCGCTCTTGGTCGCTTGCGCTCGCGAGAGGTCTCGAGGCGAGCTCGTCCCGAGCGCGTCGTCCGTCCGATTTGTCGATCTGACGTACAATTGTGAGCTTAGGCGCCGCTCTTGGGATCGGTCGCCGATTCGAGAAGGCATCGCGCGAACCTATGCGCGCGCGCGCGCGCGCGACGTTCCTGACGTACTCGCGACCGGGCTCATATGTGCGCAAAGGACAGCCAGGTGTCTTCGTGTGTCCCTCTCTGAATGTCAACTCTGACCTTGCCGAATCACATCGATTGGTCACTGCTTGAGTGGTAGGAGAAGATGCGGGTATCAGTTTCACCTTCACAGGATGATTGTCCGCGCGCAGACAGACGGCGTGTGTGTCAATGCACTCCCTCGACCTGATACGATGGCTATACTTACTTATCTCAATGCCCAACTACTCAATAGCCAGTGATCGTGATCTGATGCTACGCAGCCGATTGTTTGAGCGCACAGCGGATGTCCAGCGAACTATATCACTCAGGTGATACTGCGGCTGCGGTGAAGCTTTGATGTGGAAAGCTCACTGCCTGGACGTTCTGTGACATGGCGAATCATGGGTCTTTTCAGGGACTCATGGACCTCTTGTACGATCATATCCAGAACGTTTCCGTAAGACGAGGACGCCTACGTTTTCTCCCCGAGGCAAGGAGAAACTGCGATCAAGTGTGTTGTGCATTGTGGATTTGGGGAAATCACAAAGCTGCGTCGTGTCGAACGGCTTGTCACACTCCTTCTGGCAGTCAAACCCAGCTGAGAGTAGCAGTGTCCCCGCCTTTTTTTTGCGTCCGAGGGCAAATCCACCCCAGAATGATCGACAGCGAATACTACACCTACCAAAAGGAGAAAGCCACGTGGTGCCTTGCCGTCGTCTCTCTGCTGGCTGCCACCTCAGCAACTCTCGAGTAGCCCTCCCCATCACAAATAAATCACTGCAGTCTTTGATCAACGCCGTTTGAAGACGACATAGATCCACAGAACGGCATTGAGAACCTTGACGTGGCACCCTATGAAGAAGTCAAGCCTCGAACTGACACAGATGCTGTCCTGCACGAGGCAGCCATCGCACTGTTTGACGTGAACGCCATCTTGAGCCAGCACAATAGCGGACGGTTTCTGTAGATCGGACTAATCGACAGCGGCAATTTACACAATCCGTTATGTACCGAACACCCGATATTGTTCTCGGGCGTATATAAGCGGAGGGCTGGGGCAGCCTCGTTGCAATCAACACGTGTAGTTCATTTTTTCCTCTTCATCTTTGTGTTCATCTTTCCTTCCACTATCTGCTCCCTCCTCCGTCACCCCTATACCCAGCCCCCTTTACGATTACATTGCTATAAAGACACATCAAGGCGTAGAAGCCCTTAACGATCACTATGTCCTCCTCGAAACTGACCACGGCCAACGCGATCCGTCATGACATGTATTATATCCAGGGAGGCGATGTGATCTTCAGAGTGAGTTCCTTTGGTCGCCATTCAGGGCATCACTAACGAATCTACAGGTTGAAAACTTCTTGTTTCGTGTCCACAGCTACTTCTTCGTCCGGGAGTCATCGTACTTTCGAGAGAGGCTGCCCCACCCACCCCCTCCCGGCGACCCCCCGAAGGGTACATCAGATTCGAATCCATTCGTGCTCGATGATGCCTTGAGCGTCGACTTCGCGAGGTTTCTTTGGGTGTTCTACAACCCGTAAGTTCATTCTCTCCAGTGGGTATGTGCGATCGCTGACTGTGCGTCACAGGAAATATTCGATATATGGCGCGAACGTCGAAGAGTGGACATCCATTCTGAAGCTCGCTCATCAATGGAAGTTTGCTGCCATCAAAGAGCTCGCAGTCCGGGAGCTGGAGCTCCTCACCATCGAGGCGGTCCCGAAGATCGTCATTTACCACACATATGAGATTGATCGCACGCTTCTCATTCCATCGTACACTGTGCTCACCACCCGCGAGGAGCCCATCTCGATCATCGAGGGCAAGGAGCTGGGCCTCGAGACCTCTCTTCACCTTGCGCGTGCGCGCGAAATCGCACGTGGACCTAAATCTCCGAACGGCTTGCGGGGCGCGTCGCCCGTGAGCGTCGCTGGCCAGGACCTCGACACCTTGATCAAACAGGTCTTCGAACTCGCCGCCCCGACAGATCTTCGCTTGAAGGGCTTACAGAACGGCAATGGGGATGCGCATGCTGGACAGAAACCAGCCTCAGGTGGCGGGGCTCCGAACCAATCAAACAATTCGTTTCGGAATCCAGCAGGTGGATCGGTGATGAGTGCTTAACTCTACGCTTCCACTCTTGCTAACTGACTTTGGTTTTTCTCTCGCGCTATAGGACCCGCCCCCCATCAATACCAATGTCAACGGGCCAACCAACACAACCAACCCTAGCGGTCCTGCCAACCCCAACGGCCCCTCCAATGCCAACGGCCCCTCCAACAACAACAACAGCAACATCAACAACAGCCACACCACCGGTCCCGCCAACAACAGCGGCCCAGCCAACTCCAATGGTCCCAATCCAGGAGTCGGCCGCGGCCGCGGCCGGGCGCCGTAAGCTGTCTCACCCACCGCCTCTCCCATTGCCCCAGGAAGGGTCGATTCCTAGGTGGGGGCGGTTAACGGGCAGGCGGAAGGAGGATGGGGTACAGGGTGCGACGAAGGAGACAGTGTCAACGGCAAAGTTGGATGAGCAGACGGGACGTCCAGAGGTGGGTGTAGGGAGGACGGTGAAGGAACTGGCGGCGGTGGTGCAACCGTCGGGGGAGGGTGCGAAGCAAGGCCTCGCAAAGGGTTCGATGGCGGTTGGGCAGAAGGAGCAGACCCCTGTGTCGAATAGCAGGGCTGCGATGGACACTCTACAGAAAGAGGACTTAAAGATTGTCACGGAAACGCCGAAAACATTTGACATCTCCAGCCACACACCGGCCGAGAGTGCCTTCTCCAAGCCTCCCGATCACCGAGCCTCCAACGCCAATGCTGTCAACAATGCTCGTGCGAGTGCGCCTAAAGCTTCGGGTCACCAGAGCAAGGGCAGTGCATCAACCCCGCGTTCTGGGCTGTTCGGATGGGCTTCAAGCCTACTCGCGGGTGGTGAGGAGTCGGATGCGGAGAGCAAAGGTCCGGAAGATGGAAGCCCACTGCAGAGTCCGATTCCTGGTGGATGGGGTTCGATGTCACGAGGTGGGAGAGGCGCGGGCCAGTTCAACGCCATGCCGATGAGGAGCGATCTAGCTCAGAGGGAGGAGGCGAAGCAACGTGCCAACCGCGAGAGGTTGGATCGTGAGCGATTGGAAGCGGAACAGTTGGAGAAGGAGAGGGCAGCACGCGAGCTGACGGAGAAGCTCGAGAGGGAGAAGAGGGAGAAGGAAGCGAAGGAGAAGGCTGAGCGAGAGGAGAAGGCGCGTCTTGAGAGGGAGAAGCAGGAGAAGGCAGCGCAGGAAGCGAAGCAGAAGGCCGAACAGCAGGAGAAGGAGCGGCTTGAGAAAAAGGCAAAGGAGGAGGCCGAACGGAAGGAGAGGGAAGAGGCTCAGCGCAAGAAGCAAGAGGCCGAGCAGAAGGCCAAAGAGGAGGCCGCCCGCAAGGCTAAGGAGGAGGCTCAGCGCAAGAAAGAGGAGGCCAACAGGAAGAAAGAGGAGGCTGTCAAAGCCAAAGCTGAGGCGGAAGCGAAGGCCAAAGCTGAGGCGGAAGCGAAGGCCAAAGCTGAGGCGGAAGCGAAAGCTAAGGCTGAGGCGGAAGCGAAAGCTAAAGCTGAGAAGGCGGCACAAGAGGCAGAGGCTGCGAAGAAGAGGGAGGAGAAGCTGGCCGCGGAAGCGAAGGTGCAGGCAGAGGCTCTGCAGAAGAAGACAGAGGAGGCTGCCGCCAAAGCCAAGGCGGAGGCGGAGGCGAAGGAAAAGGCCGAGAAAGAGGAACAGCTGAAAAAGGCCGCAGAGGCGGAGGCGGCGGCAGCGGCGGCGGCGAAGGAGGCAAAGGACAAGCTGGAGAAGGAAGCCAAGGAAGCCAAGGTCCAGGCTGATGCTGACGCTCGAGCTCTCGCGGAAAAGGCAGAACAAGCAAAGGAAAAGGCAAACTTGGACGCCAAGGCTAAGGAAGCGAAGGAGCAAGCCGACAAGGAGGCCGAAGCGAAGGCTAAGCAGGACACAGCTCAGCACGCGGACAAAGTACTTTCGACCGCGAGCGCCACGACTCAAGGTGAAAATGCTACGGACCCCCAGAAGCTGGGAGGAGCGAAGATCGAGCAGGCGGACAAGGAGCAGCCTGAGCAGAACGCCGCCGGCGACGAACCTGGGCAGAAAGCAGACGGCAAGGCCAACGACAACCAGTCGCAGACTCAGCTAATTAAGGACGCCGACGCGAACACCCAGATCGATACGAAGCAGCCTGCAGATCCGAAGGCGGCCACCATCGATACGAAGGCCACGAAATCGGATGAGAAGAGCTCTCCCTCGCCAGCACCCGCACCCAAATCTGATGACAAGCCGCCTGTGCCTCCTAAAGACGCAACTGTGAAGACCGATGATCCGAACCAATCGCAGCCGACAGCTCCGGCCGTACGTCCCTCGTCTCTTGCTCCAGTCAAACCTGCATGGGGCAAGCCGTCACCCGCGACCCCGCTTTCCGCCGCCTCACCCACTGCCAATGCTACGAACAAGGGTGTTCCCAACGCGTGGGTTAAGGCTTCCAGCTCACAGACAGGCAACGCGCCTGCTTCCCCCAAAACCATCAATCCAGCCGTCCGACCCAGTCCTTGGGCAAAGAAAGCCACTGCTTCCTCTACAACTCAGCCTGCTCCACCGCTAGCCCCGGCGAAAGGGCCAGACGTTCCGTCGACGGCGCCCGCTACAAGTGTTAAGCCCTCAGATGCGACCAATCCACCTACTGCTTCTAATGGTGAGTACTCCCATTGATGATCGTTCTAGCCCCTCTGACATCGCATACGAAGATTCCGTACATGGACCAGACGAACCGACATCAACACAAGCCTCACCTCTAAAATCGACTGAGCAGCCTACAGGCGTGAAGCCCGCTGACTCTGAAGCCTCCAAGGTCTCCGCTGCGACTGACAACAAGAGCTTATCCTCCGACAAAGGTCCCTCCGCGGAGTCTGCATCACCTGCACCTGCCGCTACTGCCAACGCTGACGCGACGAAGGCGGGGTCTTCCGGTCCAGAAACTTCTTCCGAGCAGGCCACTGCTGCAAAGGATGAAAACAAGCCCATCCCGGCGACGGTTACCGAGCAGCCTGCAGCCGACGCTGTACAGTCCAAGAGCGCGGAACCTTCTGCAGACTCAACGAAGGCCCTATTGCCGCCAGCCGATACTAATGCAGCTGGCGCCAAAGTCCCTTCCGATGCACCTGTCAAGGATGCGACAGTGGACAAGGCAGCTGATAGTGCGACGGTGGGCGTGGCGCCTGACGCAGAGGTCCCAAGGCTATCAGCCGGGACTCCAGAGTCGACGGAGGCGGAACCGGCCAACGGTGATGCTAATCCTAAAGCTGAAGCAGAAGTCGCTGTCAAGCCGCCTGCTGTGGATACCTCTTCTGCTCAGCTGAAGAGCGATGAACCCATGACTGCTACCGGGGCATCGGAGCCCCCTTCTGCGCTCGAGGGCCCTGAGGGCACTAAGTCGGAGGAGAAGGCTGTGCTCAAAGGCCTGCTGGGCGGTGGTGACGAAGGAGATGACACAGCAAGCGAGGCTGGTGGGGATGGCGCGGGGAAGAAGAGGAAAAAGAGGAAAAATAACAGGGGTGAGATGAACAGCTCCGGTCCCGTTCTTGATCCACATTTGAATGCTGAGTTTTTTGCTGCTCACTAGGTAGAGGAGGTAGACCTTGAATTTGCGTCTAACGAACCGACTCTTCCAAATCTCAGGGTGTATGCGATATGACCCTGCGACGACCCGACACGAGACTCATGACCTACGACCCCTGCTCTGCTTGCTGTGGAATCGCAATACCGTACCAGCTTTCGACGTGTTGTGTTTGTGACGCCGATGGACGTTGTTCTGTTCTGTTGTGTCAGTATGTTGTGCTCTGGGTTCGTCAACCGTCGTATGCTTTGCCGCCTCCGTGCTTCTTCTGCATGTGGTAAATAGCTGATTGTTGAAACTTACAGCCTGAGCAGGGACGGTTTCGTTGTGTTTCGTTCCCCCTGGCGCAGTCTCTTCCTTTCGTACGTGTAGATAGTAACGCTGGCGACGGTTTGTAGGGCGAGTCGAATGTCCTGATTTTATCCATTCTCTATCTGTTTCTATCTCATACGGTATGTATTTATGACTCACGATTTGCATGATCTAATTTATGGCGAGTGAAGACTCAGCGTTTCAGCTTTTCGTATTCGTTCGTTTGGACCTCGATACCGGCTAGTCGCCAAGACTGAGTTGATTCGTGTAACAGCTTGCCTTGAGCCCATTGACGCATTATCGGCTATCCAAGGGCATTGGCCTTCTCTTGTGGATCATAAGTTGGTGAAAGTGGAGGCTGGGGTCGATAGGGCTGTTTCCATTGGTTCGGGTACAACCGTATGCGTCATATAAACCGGCTCCCTCCGAATGGCCTTGTTGGCATGAGATTTTCAAGATTTGGAAAATTACGCTCTCGCTTCAACTCTGTACTGCCATCTACTGCCATCGCCTCGAAGCCACAAGCGATCGTATTGCAAGCTTTTAAATTTTAGGCTCCACCTGCCTCCACGCTCTCCACGCTCGGTGGTGTTTAGAGCAGCTCAGCCGTTTATCCACGCGAGATCCACGTGCAACGGCCGTCCCCCTGGGCAGCCCGGGGCCTAGCCGGGCCTGCGCTGGAGTCTCAGTTCTCAGTGATGGAACGGCCAGGCCCCGCCCAGAATGCACGCCAATTTCTGCGAGCGCGTAGAGGCTTGTAGACGCAGCGACCGCAGAGGAGAACGGCCTTGAGCGACCTCGAAGATACGGCGCATCATCCGAAGATATTTTCGCACCCTCGTTTTCTCGATCTGCCTCTTGAAATCTTGTCGAGCGAAAATGAGGACGATCGCGGAGCGCGAGCTCTGATAATCTCCCATTGCACTGAGTCCCCAGCGCGGAGACGGAGACGGGCTGTGTCTGTCTGGCGCGGGCGAAAGCGAAATGAGAGTGACGAGAGGCCCGTCGCGTCGAAGCCGCAGGCGTCCTTCTGGAAGCTGCTGCAGGGCAGGGTTTGACTTATCTCACACGCGTCACCCGAACCCGTCCTCGCCCTCGGTCCCTTCTTTCCTTGTTCTCTCTCTCTTTCTCTCTCCCCACGAGCACGGTCGTCCATCTGAGCCCATTCTCGACGTCTTTGTAGCCATGGTCGGTCATCCAGAGTCTCTCGAGAAGGTACTATAACCGTGCGACCGCGGCCACCTGATCTTTCACACGCGCGTCTTCTCGAACACGACACGAACCGTACTGACAATAACAACAACACCAGATATTCCAAAAGCTCGAACAGGAGAGCGCCCGGCGTGCCCAGGCAGAAGAAGCTCGCGCACATGAGCTCGAGGAGAAGGCGCATGAGGAGCTAGAGTCGCGGGAGTCGTCCTCGTCACCCCTGCCCATGCTGTCGAGCGCGCGCGCGACGGTCGCCGACCGGCCGCGCGAGCGACGCAGGGGCAGCATCTCCATCTCTCGCTTCGGCCAGGTCGAAGATGGCGACTTGCGCGTGACGACGTTCAGCGTGCCGACGACGCCCAGCATCGGGCGCCCGATCGCCGCGTTCTACCAGGGACAGGTGTGTGCATCGCGCTAGCTCCCTCTTCTTTTACTCTTTCTGACCGCGTAGCCCCGCCCGCCGTCGCAGTCGCGCAGCTCGGACTCGCTCGCGTCACACGAATCAGACCGCGCGCCCGAGCGCCTCGCGGAGTCGGACCACGTCACGCAGGTGCACCACCTCGCGGCGCGGCAGAGTCTGTCGCGCTCTGTCGGGGGCATGATCTCGCGAAAACTCTCCCGCTCGGCGTCGAAGAACAGCCTTGCGGGTGCCGGCCTCGACTCGGGCGTCATTATCGGTGTAGGTGTTGTCATCGAGGAGGCGAGCCACGTCGTGGAGGATGACGGGATCAAGGACCTACGCGCGGAGAGCCGCGCGGCAGCCTATGCTGATGTGCCAAAAACCGATGGGAGACTGAGAGGGATGTCCTTGAAAGGGAGACCGGGGAAGGAGAAGGAGAAGGAGAAAGAAGAGGAGGCGGGGGAGGAGAGGGATGGGTGGGTGAGAAAGGCGAAGGGCTGGGCAAGGAGATGAAGCGGAGGAGCAGGGCGATGTTCTTGTCTCCGTCGCGGGCGCAGACTTAGAGATGCGCGCGCGTCCGTCGCGATGTTTCGGTTGGGCGGGGCTGCTGACGGTATGCTCCGCATTTTCTTTGTCTTTCTGTTGATCGCATCTTACGGCTCACTTCACTTACTGATTCCTGCTCCGTCGCTCTCTTGTCATCGCTTTCGTTTTCAATCTCGTCACCTTCACGGTTCGCCCTCGGCATCATATCGCTCATTGCTCCATAATCATTCACTTCCCGCATTCTAGCACTCCATCTACTCTCGGTCTAGTTCAGCATACACTATTTATTGCTCATATCCACGTCTCTCTTTTTATATCTCGCATACATAACTTCGCTCCCTGCACACGTTCCGTCTTCTCCTTCTCGTATCTTGTCAAGCAGGGCTTCTCAAATGCGAGACTCCCTTGCCATCTACGGTATGATCACATCGAAAGCTCCGTGCTGAGATTACGTTGAGCGCGCGGCGCTTCTGCGTTCGGCGCCTGGATGTTGTTGTCATGTTCACGGGGCATGCAACACAGGCACCTTCCCGTTAATTATGTGCGCGATGCACGTGCCCCGGCACGCCGAGGTGGACACCCACGAGATGGTCCTGATTGCCCAGATCGCAGACCGAAGCCCTGCAATCGCGGTCAGTAATGCGTCCGAACCGGCCACACCGCACACAATTACAATTGTCAGCCCCGTCCCAACACAAAAAGGCTCCATGTCTGCTGAGCGCAACCTCTCCCGCTCCCCGCGCCGAACAGGTCTCAGCCTTGCGCCCGCGCGAATCTTATAAAGTCCGTGCTCTTACTGGGATCCCTAGGACCGCCGCATCAAACACCCAGTACATACCTTCTCAGCTCTCGTCCGCCCTCCCTCCTCGTGTCAGCCCTGTGGCTCGCCGGTTGGCAGTTCTCCCCTGGCTTCCCTTCCTGTGAATTTTTAATCTAACGCAGCCCGGGCTCGCTCGACGCGCACGTTCCGGATCTCCTTCCCGCGCCACGCAAGGCCACACGCACCGTGACCGTTGACGTGTCTTGGCCCGTCCTTCCTTTCTTCCCATCTGTCTTAATACCCAGCTGCATCTGCGCATCAGCTCGTGGGTTTCTTCTTCCCCTCTGTACACATACATCACCCCTTCCACGACCGCGTATTGTTTCCGACCCGATTCCGAACCTCCCCACCATCATGAACGCGTTTCCAGTAGAGATGACTTGGGCTTCGATGAACGTCGAGCCGTTCCGGGACGTGAATAACCTCAAGGACCACGGCTACACCGCTCTCAGCGGGTCGTGGCCGCGGGAGTTCAGCAAGGACGTCGAGAAGCCACGGCCGACGAGCAAGGACTCGCAGCGGGTGAGTGTGCATCAACCCCACCTCTGATGTCGGAATGCTCGCTGACCGGATGTCGCATCGATACCCCGGGGGGCTGTCCACGCCAACTCGACCGTGATCGTAACGACGGTGGCCTCGCGCGAACAGCGCCAGAGTCGCCGCGCGAGGGCACGCAGCAGCAGGAAGGCGGCCAAGCCCAGAGGCCCCCGGAGCCGGACCCCCGGCCCTGCAGACGCCCCGCCCACGCCCACAGATCATCGGGACGTCGGCGCCCCGTCCCCGACGCCGTCCACCGACGACTCGAGTGCGTCCCTCTCCCTTCGTGTTCCCGCCCGTCCCTCAACGTCGCTGATATCCTGCAGGCATCCACACGACCTCCCTCAGATCCTTCGACCTCGCCTCCATCTGGTCCTCCGAGTCGGACTCGACCCTCGGCGCGCACGAGCACGACCTCGAGCACGAGCATTTCCCGTACTCCCCCACCTCGCCTCTCGCCACCTCCCCTATCACCCAAAACGAGGCTGACCTCGACACCGCGGCCCACGCGGACGGCCTCGCCCCGCTCACCGACATCCTCGCCGCCTTTGCGCTCGACGAGCAGCTCATCTCGAGCCCGCGCGATGCCTTCAACGACATGTGCTGGGCTTCCGCCGTCCGCGAGGACGGCGGGGAGGACGTCGACCAGGAGGTCCTGAGCGCGACCCGCCGGGCGAAGGAGGTCCGCGCGCGGAGGCGCACGATGATCTACGCCTGCCGCCAGTGGTCGGAGGGCGTCGGCGGATACGACGCGATCGACGAGGTGGACGAGGACGAGCCGCTCTCGCATTATGGCGACGACCCCTCGCCGCACTACGAAGAGCACCAGCGGGACCAACGCGCAGGCGCGCACGCCGCGTCCGGCCTTCTCTTCGACGAAGACGCTCAGCTGCACTTCGCGCTCTCCGACCCGTGCTTCCACACGCCCTCTCTCCCGCCCCTCCCGTCCCGCTCCCGCTCCCGCCCGCTCCCCCGCCCGCGCCCCGCCTCGCGCGCACCGGTGTCCGCGCCCGCGAACACGCTCACGTTCCTCGCGCTCGCGTCTCCCACGACGACTGCGCGCCCCGAGGACTCGGTGCACTTCTTTCCAATCCCGGCCAACCGCGGGTCGAGCGCCGATGCGCCCGCGAGCGCGGGGTTCGGGCTGGGGTGGAAGAGGATCGCGAACAGGCTGGTCGGAGGGGCGCGCTCGCGGTCGAGGCGCGAGTGAGCGCGCCGCCCGTGCTTCGTCCCCGCCTGCTTTCTTGTCGCCTCCACCCGCTCGTTCTGTAGTCTTGGATCGGCCCGCTTCGGGGCCCTGCGCCGGCACAGGGTGCCTTCTGTTCCCTCTATCCCGCTTCTGCTCGCTTCCCCGCCGTCCCACAGACGCCCATGTCCGCCCATCGCCCATATCTGTTCATCATCTCACCTCATCTCCACCCTCATCTTCACATTCACCCATTAAGCTGCCGCTCGTCATCTTCCTTACTTCCTTACTCTCTTTAACACGACACGCCCTCTTACGACCGCGAGACGACCCGCACGACCCGACCCGTCCCGCCCTACCGCGACTGCGGCTGTTGTACCTAGTATAATACATATCCCCCGCCCCCCTCCTCTTCTCTCTTTGCCTCCCCACAGCATCCAGCAACCGTATATACATGCGCCCCCGTTCCCGTCTCTTTCCCATCCCGACCGTCTCTTGGTCGACGTGTACATCCCATCCCCATCCCCATCCCATCTCCACCTGCATCCATACATCCCATCCACGTCCTCACTCTCTGCCCTCTCCTTTGACCTCCCTGCGCTCTTTCACTCTGTGTATGCGTGTATCGCGACGGCCCCATTTGTGCTCATATATCTTCATCGGGTTTCCTTCCTCTTTTTTCTTTCTTTCTTCTTTCTTCTTTTCTTCCTTTCCTTCTTTCTTTGTGCCTGTACCTATAACGCAGCGGCTGGCGAGCTCGTCAAAGTGCAGCTATCTACATCTTCCATAGACCACGTACGGTGCTTCTGCACGGCATGCATGCCCCTGCCGATGGCCGTTCAGTTCAGTTCAGTTCAATTCAGTTCAATTCAGTTCATTGGCGCTGCCGGTTCTTGATGTCTATGTATAGTATACACATGCTTGCGGAGTGGCGCTAATAGATACGGCGGGGTCGGCACCTCCATCTCTTCCTCCCTGGTCCGGTCTTGGACCGACCTGCGCGCCTGTGAACATGTGAAAGCGGGTGCTTTGTTTGTTTGTTTGTTTGGCCCTTTGCCTTTGGGCCGCACAGCTAGCCGCTTCCGACTTTGCATTCATCGGCGCGTGTGCGGAGGGGGTGCGGAAGTGGGGAAAGGGGGCGCCAATAGCCACTCGCGAGGCGTGATGCGTGATGATCAGGAGTCAGGACAAGCGACCTGATCAGATGGATGATCGTTGACATCTTCTTATCCCATCCAGACACAACAGCAGACGGAGATGTGTCGTGCTCTCGTGGCGCGCCGCTGTGGCACCTGGCAGTAGGCGTGATCGCGCACGCGTCGTATTTGGGACGACAGTGATCCAGAATACAGCGCCCTCCCAATTGTACGAGTACACACTAACCGCATCGAGCATGCATACGTCCCCGCAGGCCCCCGTCCGGCTGCCTTCTCCTGCCTCGCACGCTCCCGGCGCGCATCCGACCGCGAACTAGACCAACCACCCGACCGACCGAGTGATGCATTGCATTCTGGCCCCGACTACGTAGCCTGTGACACAGCCACTACGTAGTCCGACCGGTGACAAGTCAATTGAAAACATGACGGACATGTACATGCTGAACGCGATATCGGACCGACTCCAAATGCGTAGAGCGGTTCTTCGCGGGTGGACCTATGCCTGCCAGCCAGCCTGCCTATGAGTGTATGAGTGTATGTGTGTGAGTGTCTGCAATGAGTGTATGTGTGTGAGTGTCTGCACATGAGCTCGCGTCGATGCCGTATGATGGTGATGCACTGTTTGTTGAGGGGATGGGGAGTGGGGTGGGAGAGAGCCTCGATGGGGATGCAGGCTGGCTGATGCAAGCGGAGCGGTCAGTGATCAAAACACCTCAGAACACCTCAGAACAGCGGAGAACTTGCGGTAACACATTACACGTCGTGTACTGTATCGACGGACGCCCGCCCCCGCAGGGCCTGGGAGCGATGGAAGTCGCAGGCGGCAGTACAAGGTCGACAGGGGTGCCCAGTTGGGTTGCGCCACCTAGGGCGCGTGTTCGGCACGGCCGATTGAAAGAGGCATCGGGGATCCTCACGAATCCGCTCGATGCGGCGTCGAGCGGGCACCGTCCGTCGGCCGTCCGTCAGACGTCCTCTGCAGGTCGCGATCCCCGCACGGCCAGCAAGTGGCCCACCGCCCACGTTCGTCCCGAGCGATCCGGCCCACGTACGACTGCCCGAAGCAAAGTCCAAACGCGCGAGACGACATACGTAGCGAAGCGCGAAGTGCGACGGTGACAGCGGGGATCTTGGCTTCTTCCGCGTTCGGGCTCTTTCGCGCCCTTCTCGGACTCCTTCGGGCCACTCGGAATCCTTCTCCGCGCCTTTCGTGGGCCACGCTGATCCCTCGGACGGGGCGCGTCATTGTACGTAGACTCGCAGACCGCACGCCGCAGACCGCAACGTCAGAGGCCCGACGACGTCCGCAAAAGCGCGTGCAATCGCATGTAGGCGTAAGGATGACGGCAGGGGCGCAGACGGAGAGCGCGAAGGCGAAGACGAAGACGTACGGAGGCATAGAAGGCGAGCGGGTTGACAGCTCGGGCGCAGATGAGAGGAGATGAGTCGACGAAGTGCGGAGAGTGCGGGGCTCCTGCGTCACGGTGCCCGTGCTGGTTCCACGCTAGAAGCGGACGTCCGCGTCGAGACTCGGAAATGCGACGGCGCGCGGATGCGACAGGTCACCTGAACTATGCCGGCGACGTGTTGCGTACAGACGGTCGAGTGAGCGAGTGAGAGGCAGCCGCAGACACCGTGCTCAGGAGGCGGTAAGGTGGTGCGCACGGCCGTAGAGAGCTGCGAGGCATGATGCTAGCAAGTCGCCACGGCCTCGGACGCCACGCCTGCGCCGCCGACCGCAGGATGCGCAGGCCGCTGCGCGAGAGAAGACGAGAAGGCGACCGAGGACAGGGAGAGTCGTCGAAGACAGGAGAAGGCGGACGAGCGGGGAGCGTTACCTCGCAGATGGCTGGGGGATCCGCGCGGGCGAGACACCGATGGGGCTTCCGGTCGAGAGCCTGGGCGCCTGCAAAGTAAGTGTGACTGGCTTCCTCTAGCTTCCTCCCTGCTTACCCTCGGGCTTCTCTTCGGGGCACCTAGCTGTAGACGGCTTCGGGGCTGCTGTTTTGCGCACCGGAGGTGGGGGTTTGCATCCTAGTACATGAAATTTCCGAGGTCCCCGCCGTCTTGGGACTTCTTGGAATCGCAGAGGGGATGACAATTCATCACATATTACTGAGGTGTGTCAACGGTCAGTCTGTTACGTGGATCCAAGTTTGGAAAGGGAGAATCGAGTGGGAGGAGGAAAAGTGGACTTGAGAAGGGGCTCTGGCTGTTTAGGAGATAGTACATAACTCATGAAGAACGAAATCATGACCTAGTATGGGCGCGCATTTGACAGAACAAGTGAAGCCGAGGCTTGACTCTGATGAATTACGGAAATAGGGGGAGCCATCCATCCGAGCAGTCGACCGCGGTCCATTCATTCTGCAAAATTCGGGTGATCCATACGGCGCAGGTGACTGGCTTGAGCTCAGAGGGAGAGGGAGCGCACGAGGAATTCTTGCTTCCTGTAATACAATCTTTTTCAAGCTGCACGGTTGAAGTGAGGAAACAGGAGCTATGTTGCAACGAGAGAGAAATTGGCGATGGAGGGAGTGCGTCAGAGTCTGGGAATGTAGCTGACGTACGTGACGAAGACTCAGCACTCCAAGCGGGTTCCCGACATTGCGCCTGCACGGCGTGGACGCTCGGTTGCTCGACATCGCACCGACCTCGAAAGTCGACACACAATCCCCGCCACAACTCTACCACACCCACGCGCGCCCTCCGTCATCTCACCCTCCCCTCCCGCCTGCCTACCGAGCCTTCCGCCCATCCAACCACCCAATGTCCTTCCTCTCCTCCCCGCACCTCCCCCCGCTCCTCTACACCCTCGCGCTCTCCTCCCTCTCCGTCCACCTCCTCTACCAGCGCCGCGCAGCCACAACCTCCCGCAACCAGCTCGCCGCGCGCATCTCCGTCCTCGACGACCTCGCCGCGCGCCTGCGCGCCGGAGAGCCCGTGCGCGCAGAGGAGGCCGCGCGCCTGCGGCGGCTCGCTACTGTCGCCGAGAGGGGCGCGCAGGCGGACGGCGCGCCGGAGAGGGAGGTGGGGTGGATGGAGGTTATATTGGGGCGGGACGAGGCGAAACAGGGGGCGGGGGAGACAGGGGACAGGGGCGGCCGCGGGGCGAGGGTGAGCGCGGAGGAGTGGGACCGGCGGGACTTGGAGGGCGGTGAGTCGCGCGCGTTTCATTCGGCCTCCGTTGTGGAGGCTAGGATTACCGTGGTGCTCGTCGTCCTGACTGGGTTGTATTTTTTTCTGTGTTTACAGTGGCGCGAGAGGTGCGGGCCGCGGCGGGGTCGCAGTCGCGTTCGAATTCATGACCTTTGCTTTGTGGTTTTGTGCTGCGCACATGTTGCGTGAGCTTCGTGATACCCTGGGCGATCTCAGGCGTTGTATCAGGCTCTGTTGCTGCTCAGCTTGCATCGATCCTCGTGTATGCGAGGGGACGGTACGAGGTATGTATGTCGTTGCTTTGAATGGTCTCGCGTATTGAACACAAAGTGGATCCATCCTTCCCAGGCCGATGTAGTTATTTCGATAGTTTTGACACTTTTGCCAAACATTCGACCTCACCTTTGCATAACAATGAAGATCTTGCAGAAGCCCACTGGGTCGATACGCGCGACATTATGAATAATAATTATACATTGGAGCACAAATCTAGATAGGTATTATTGAACATGGTACATATGTGAGCGAAGCATGGTATTATAAATATAGAGTTAGAACAATCCGTGATGGGAGTGCAACCCAACATTGTAGTACAGTGTACAGTTTTTTTTTGGCTTTGTCGATGCATAAGCTGTCAGGTTGGGGAATCGTGTAGATATCCGCGTATCAGCGTGAATAGATCAAAGAGCACACAACAAATCAAGCGAAGTGCTGAGAGATGTTTAGAGGCGCGACGAAACGAGCGACTCGTTAACTTGTCCGGCATTTGGCGCGGGAAGGTCGGTCGACGATGGTGGGTGAGCATGAGCGACAGAAGGCAGTCGCGCCTCTGCCCAGGATATGCACTCGTCGAACAACTTCTCCTTCACGCCGTCCGGCTCATTGTGTAGCTCGTGGAATCCACCCTGTCGATGTCGATGTCATTAATTTTATGATCTTTTCGCATGAAGAAAGGGAAAGGGGGCGCACGGAGTAGACAGACATGTGCTTGTCAGACGCGGGCAATTTTGCGAAGAACTTTTGACTCGCGTCGATAGAACATACTTGGTCCTCGTCGCCGTGAACGATCAAGACCTGTGAATATCAGTCAATATTTTGCAACTACAATGAAGTACCGAAGATTGAGAGTCAGGAGACGTGTACGCACCGGAAGCTCTTTAGGCCAGTTTTTGAAGTTTTCTGCAACGAGGCTGTCGCCGCGCGAGAGCATGTCGTCGATCGCGCGAAGCGTCGCCGAGCGCTGGATCAATGGATCGTGGATGTTGCTCTCGATGCATGCTTGATCGTGCGAGAGAAACTAAGAATAGGAGTTGCGCGTTAGATTTTATTCCATATTCGTACCCATCAGGAGGCCTCGGCGTAGCGAAAAACAGGAGAGGTAAGGGATTAGGAGAACGACTTACTTGGGGCTCGACATTGGCAGGGATCGGCATATTGGGGAATATATGGCCAGCCTTGCCGCCTATCCAGCGAACGAAGTCCAGGGGCGGGTGCGAGAGGCGGAGCAGGGGACTCGTCGCGATGACTCCTGAGAGGATCGCGACGGTGTCCTTGTCTGGCGGCGCGCTTGAATGTGTCGGGAAACCGAGCACGATACCACCGCCCTACAATAGCAATAAAAATAGGAGGAAACCATGAACATTGCGCGTTCTCGAAGGTGGCAACGGCGCTCGAGATAACGCACCATGGAATGACCCATCAAAAACACAGGGGCGTCTGGGAACGTCTCCTTGGCGTGCCGCACGGCCCACTTCACGTCGCCCATGCGCTCGGGCCCGCTCGTCTTGCCGTACGAGCTCCCCTTGCTCCGCTTCGCGTCGAGCGCCGTGCGCCCGAACCCGCGCTGGTCAAAGGCGAAGACGGCGAAGCCCCGCGCGGCCCACGCGTTGTGCGCGTGCTCGTAGCGCCCGACGTGCTCGATGAAGCCGTGGATGAACACGAGCACGCCCTTGGGGGAAGAGGGGGTGGAGGAGGAGGCCGGGGTGTAGAGCCGGGTGTAGAAGGACGTGGAGTGAGGCCCACTCAGCCAGGATTCAGTGTAGGTAGACATGGTTGATTCGGATTCGGATTTTGGATAGGAGTGGGGTGAGGTGAGTAGGTGGGGGGCGTAAGAAAGAGAGGGAGGGTGAGATTGGAGAAATACGGCCGTTTATAAGGAGGAGGATGGGGTGAGCATAGGGGAGGTTTCGCGGGTGTGTCAGCTGAGATGACCTCAATCCATTTCAGAGCCCGAGGCAGTGCCTGGCAGTGCTCACATCCCCTGTGTTACATGACATGATCTCTTACTCTCTCTAGCATTCTACGCGAAACCTCGTCATACTCTGCAGCACTCAGCTCGATTCCCACTGATCGTCACCACAGAACCCAGATGCTACGAGTTGGATGGAGATCTCGTGGATTCACACTGGCTTGAGCTTCAGGGTTTTCGCTCTACGCATGACTTGAGCTCTGCGGGAAAAAAGGCTATAAAGTGGCGGAAGACCCCTGTACGATGCCCTGAAACGAAGGCATTGAATCACAACTCTATGCGCTGTTCTATCTGGTCGCCGTACTCGCTGTCTCTCCGTGCTTCATTGAACGACCAGAATTTAGAACGCGATTTTCGCGGACAGAATTCTTCGAGGCTATGGCGCGTTGCGCTCCTTTCGTTCGCCCGGTCTGGTGAGACCAAAAACAGCTCGGTCATGTTCGTCTCCTGACCCCTTTCTCCTCCTCATCTCGGATACTGGCCAAATAGAGCTGGTGGAGAATGTAGTGTGCACTGGATCCCACACGAATGCCAAACTTGAAGACAAGGCCATCATGATCTAGACGTTGCGAAGAAAGTTGATCTCCACAGGGCGCTATGAAGCAGAAATGCTTGCGCAGATGTTGGCAGATGTCATGTTGAAGAATTGCCCGAGTCCGTTCCTAGCGAAATTGCCGCCTTGCCCTGGTGAGTTTTGTCGTTGTTGTGCATTTGTACATCCCACATCGGTCAAGCTTACTTTACAAGTTATCAGGGCTCGAGGAGGGCTCGAGGACTAGTCATACTGCCGAGCGCGGCGACTTGACTGGCGCCTCTCAACAGTCTCGGTTTAGTTTATGTCTTCCCTCTGATCACTCTCGGCTTATTGTTATGCTGCCTGATCATATATCCTCACCTCTTTCAAGGTAATGATAAAATCCATCTACACGCCAAAATCCGCTGAGTGCTTGATCACATTCATTCTGATACCGCCTTTCCATGCAGGCTTCTGCCTCTCGTTTGGTGGTATTTCCAGTACCTTCCTCTGGTAAAGTCAATCTTGTTCACAACGGATTGCTCCAAAGAGATCTGAAAACGGGCTAGCATAGAACCCCGCTCGCAACACATGAGCTCAAGAAGCTTTGTTCGCGTCAGACAAACAAGATATGCCAACCTCGCAAGATGCAGAAGAGCATATTCCACACTCAATCGGCTTTCTGAGTTTGCAACAAACCTCGTCAGTTCCAACCACCCGTCTCCGCTACGTTACGCTTGAGAAGCCAGAGTTCTGTCGTCTTTCTGCTCTCATAATTCAAGACTCGATCGCGACGACCCACTTCCAAAGATCTGCCTAATGGATATGGCTTCACGTTTCCACGCGTCCACTTTCCATATTACCTATGGCCTGCTCTCCCCAAGATCATCGATCATCAGCCGAGGCCGTTGATTTTTTCTCTCTTGTTCTTTAGAGACGTTGTGACCAAAGCCATGCATGGACGTAGTGCCAGTCGCCCTGCGAGGAACACGCGGTCATATAATAAGATTGTGTATCCGTACGGGTGATGTAAGCGAGGCGAAACGCGCCCGGAGCAATGGGACGCAATGATGATGATGCGCGCACCTGCGCCTGCCAGACGACCTATCACGAGAGCATGGCGTGACGGGGCGTGACGGACCGTCATCAGCAAAAGTGCAAAAATGATATATAGCTATGAATACCTTTATATACCCCGAAAACCCACCAAGACCTCGGGTAATATATCAGCATGTGAGGCATGAGCAAAAAATGCAATCCCCGTAATTCTTGCCGTTTTCGCAAGCCTTGAGAAGAATATATACTCACTTTAGATTGGCAAGAATATATTGCCACACAATGCTCACAAGGCATTGCATTATGCTCAATCTAATATCAATAAAAACATGGCAATCAAAGAACAGGTATACATTGAGTAGCAAGAGTAAATATACACGAGTCTGTAAATGTGGAAAACAAGCCATGGGAAGCCAAAACAAGAGTGTGCCGCAGAGCCCTGCGGAGCACAGAGCACAAGAGAATGATCTAGGGCACAAGGGGTGGAAGCAGAGAATAAGAGAGGATCACAGGGCTCATAAGTGAATGACGAGAGAACCTCCCTTTGCCCTTAATAGTCGACGCAGTGCTAGTGTTCTTTTCGGCCTTGTGCGCATTCGAAGTGCGGCCACTGTCGTCATTGTAGTGAGTGTGTGCAGCCGTGCACTTGCACAATTGCAGTACTACATTGTTGTTGCTATCGTCGTTGCTGTTATCATTGCTGTTGTTGTTGGTGTCTGCAAGATGTTCTGACTGGCACAATTAATGTGTGTTGGTGGCACTGTCAGTGGCATCAGAATTGTTGCCCAGTGGTGCAATAGGTGAATGTTGCAGAATGGACAAGATAGGGAACTGTACTGTCATGCGTGGTGCTCCATGCCACTGGAGTAGTAGAACTCCATACCAGGCAGAAAGGAAGACAGAGCCAGAGAACAAGATGAGGCGAGACAAGACCAGACAAGAGAAGGAAACAGGAGGATAGAGGGATCGGGAAGTGACACAGGGTTAGGGTCATTATTGTAGACAGCTTGTAGTGAGCATGTCCAGAGAAAAACCACCACTGCATCTCCGTTTCTAGCCAGTCCATCTGGTGACAACAGTACCATTTGGACCATCCCACTGTTATGAACTGCTCGTTCGATAACCCAAGAGTAATAGGTTCTTCCCTAGGTCGCACGCAGGACTGAGTGGTGGGCAAGGTCTCAACTGTACCGGGCAACAATACAGGAGGGAATAATGATTTGGCTCTAAGCTACACAGTGAGAAGACTGTGTAAGAACAAAGAGAGTAGACTGAAGATCCTCAGCCTATTCTATGGGCCTTATATACTGTATGGGGTATAGGGTAAGAGTCCGTGTGCTTCTCCTGGGTTTCCATCCCAGGAGAGCTATGGCCACCGTCTCTCTCGGCTGGTGCCTACTCTTGTACTTCTCTAGTCGCACGGATCCATCCTGGTGCGACGAGGTGCTTACCCTCAAGCCCTAAGCCCATGGCATGTGAATGCCTTCCTTATCTCTGTGCCTATCATGTGAGCCTCGTGTCCCTCCAATGTAGCCTTTACCGATGTCTTGAAGAACCATTGGTTTAGTCGGCTCCTAAGGACATGCCGAATACCTTGATGTACACTCCGTGGTAGAGCCGCCTAGCATGTGATGCTTGATCCATGGGATAGACCGGCCGCGAAGGGCTCCGATCGGTCAAGTCATAACATTACCCCCTTTCTAGGTCCCAACTCCTGAGGGGACTACTCGCCCGTGCGAGCTTCATCGTCATTCCACGTACAATTGCTTTCTGGTCGTCCAATAAAGATTGGGATGCGTCTTTCCAATATCACTTCATTTTCTGGGGCGAAGACCGACCTACGTCGTTTACAATGCCTAGGAGTTTTCCTTCTCCGTTGAGCTGTTTGGTTTAGGTACCTAGCAATATCGCCACAATATTGCGTCACCCTTCTGATGTTCTTCCTTCACCGGTATGGTTTTGTTGCGAGTATGCTCCTAGAGTCAATAGGCAGCTGCTCGAACCAGGACTCTCCTGGTACTGTTTGTTGAGCCAGTTTACTGCTCTGGGGACGATGCAGAAAGGTGTCGTGCGAATGATTGTGAGATGAAATAGAAACTCGTCTGTGGATGGGTGTGTGTGTCGTTCTTCTTCAAAATGCCGAAGGCCATGCTTCAGTGTTTCCAGGATAGATCTCTATCTCCTTGATCTCCGGTATCGAGGGGGACTCCAGGTGTGTGGGTTGATTGCTTTACAAAGGCTTAGGCCCACCAACCTATCGAGAATAGACTTTTCTCGACTTGTCTTGAGTCCGGCAAGACCCCTTTGAAGATCCCTAACTCTGTCAGCCCCATACGGTGGCCTGTCCTGGTTAGAGATTGAGTGTTCGTCTGTTATGACTTGACCGATCGGGGCCCTTCACGGCCGGTCTAACTGATGGATCAAGCATCACATGCTAGGCGGCTCCACTACGGAGCGTACACCAAGGTATTCGGCATGTCCTTAGGAGCCGACAAGACCGATGGTTCTTCAAGACATCGGTAAAGGCTATATTGGAGGGACACGGGGCTCACAGAGTTCACACAGTAATGAGAGGCGTATTCACATGCCATGGGCTTAGGGCTTATGGGTAAGCACCTCGTCGCACCATGATGGATCAGTGCGACTAGAGAAGTACAAGAGTAGGCGCCGGAGGGAAAGACGGCGGCCACAGCTCTCCTAGGATGGAAACCTGGAGAAGCACACGGACTCTTACCCTATACCCCATACAGTATATAAGGCCCATAGAATAGGCTGAGGATCTTCAGTCTATTCTCTTCGTTCATTCGTATCTACGAATACGAACCTCTTCGTTCTTACACGGTCTTCACACTGTGTAACTTAGAGTCAATCATTATTCCCTCCTGTATCAACGCCTGATACAGTCGAGACTTCGCCCACCACTCAGTCCATTGTGCGACCTAGGGAAGAACCTGTTACTCTTGGGTTACCGAACGAGCAGTTCGTAACACTAGAATAGACTCGCTTTTGCCCCTACCTTGCACCACACTCTGCTTGCTGCCACACTCTTTCTCACAACCCTCATCGGTGGCATAGACACCCACCGAAGAGAGTTACTTCACACACCCTGGAGCAAGACCTAGGCCTAGGATTTCCACCAGGCACTAGACGAACCCATAACCAACTTCGACAGAACAATCGTCCTATCCATCAAAGAGAAAACCGCTGGTATTACTCCGACACCAATCAACCAGCACCCCCGAACTTTGATAACTGCTCGTACCGAGAAGGACGATACTTCTTCACAAGAGAAGACGGAACAGAAGCTGAGTGGGCTTGGGACGAAACAGCAGAAGACTGGGTAGAACCACCCCAGTACAGGAACCCCGAACCGGAAATCCCGGACACATCGGAGGAAGAAGAAGGAACATCCGAGTCCGAATCCTCGGATATTCAAACACCGATCAACACCCGAAATATTATGTCAAATCCTACAGACCCCCCCGTTTCGTCGGGAAGGGGCAAGCTCAAGCTCCCCGATAACTTCGAAGGAGACCGAACTCAATCACAGAAATTCATCATGAATTGCCTCCTCCTTTTCACAGCAGAACCAGACCGATACAAGACGGATTCAGACAAAGTTTCTCTCGCTCTCTCGTGCATGAGATACGGGACGGCCGGCGTATGGGCAGAGAGCTTCCTAAAGAAGACAGTAGGGGCGACCCCACCCAAGACCGTAGGAACTTGGGACGACTTCCTTGTCAGGTTTAAACTCCAGTTCAAGGAAACGAACCTCACGGACAAGGCCCGAAGCGCCCTCATGTCTTTCTCTCAGGGGAAGATGACGGTGGATGAATATTCAAACCAATTCATCCTTATCGCCGCCGACGCCGACATCACCGACAGGGAACAAGTTCCTTATTTCCAGAGAGGGCTTGACCCGAGGGTCATGGACAAGATCTATGACAAGGAAACTCCGCCGAAGGACACGATCCAAGATTGGGTCAACACTGCCTGTGAAATAGATGGACGCTTGAGCCCGAAGTGCTCAAAAGGCGATCCTCGCCAACTCCACCTCATTCCGAAGCGATTTCCTCAACCGCTTTCACCTCCAACCCGCTCGTCGTTATAACTCTACCACCGCTCCTCGCAGAATGAACAACCAGGTGGTTGACATGGATATTGATGCCTCTCGCAAAAGAGACGCCAGTCAGAACAAGCGTGTATACGATGGCAAGAGACCTGCTCCCTTTTCCTGCTACAATTGCAGAAAACCAGGGCATGGGATAGCTGACTGTTGTTCCCCTCGTAGAGGCGTTCCCCCGTCTCGAGGAAATCTGCGCAAGCCGATGGGTGGAAGAGGTAGATGAACTCGCGCTGCAGACATGGAGGATGAAGACGAGCAAGAATCCCCGGTGGGAAACGATGCGCGACTACATCGAGGATTGGAGGAGGGGAGTTCTCATGGCCACCACTGTCGGGTACCACAACCTGGTAATTCGGTGGAACGTGAGGACCCTTCCGCGAGAAGGGGAGAATCACGCCAGAGCGATGGAGAGCGCTACGTACCGCCTAACGGACGACGAAGCAACGGACCCATCAGTGATATTAATGGCGTCCGAGCGCTCTTCCAAGGAGTAGGAAAGGACGAGCAAAGGTGAATGTTGGTGGATCTGGCAGAGGATTTTTCCTGACCTCTCCTTCACCAGCCGAAGAGAGAGGGTCGAGGAAACTCGAGTATGATTCCCCGTCATATATTCGAATCGGAGCAATGAACAGTCACATTATTACCCCCATTCGACTTGACGTGCGATTGACAACCCGAGGAAGAAGCGCTGGAGCCAGAGCCGCCATCGACTCAGCATGCGAAGGGATTTTGGTAAACGAAGAGTGGGTACAAAAGCATAATCTCCCCACCTATCCTTTAAACCGCCCTATCCGCGTTCGCAACGTCGATGACACCATCAACAAGGCAGGCCTCATTCGACGAGGCCTGGACGCGAATCTCACCATCAAGGATAGACGGGGGAGAACTCACACCGAGCGCGTCCAGATGTTCATCACCAATCTAGGGAAAGACGACATGCTCCTAGGAACAGATTGGTTGAAATACCACGACCCCTCCATTGGGTGGAGGCGCCGTGAGGTACACTTTGATCGATGCCCCACAGATTGCCGACAACCATATGGGTTTACCAAGGCAAGGGAAGAGCCTACCAAAAAGGTATGGCTAGCGAAACTACGCGGTGACAAGGTTCCTCAGCGGACAAAACCGCATCTTGTCTCAGAACCGGTAGGACCCTCGTGGACTTGGACTAAAGAACAATGGAGCCAAGTACCCGCGAAGGAATGGAAAACTCGGTTCATGGAGTTACTCGAGCACAAATCCCGACAACGTAAGGCTCGGGAATGGCTTGAAGAACAAGTAGCCGAAAGGAAGGAACGCCGGCAAGCCCAACAAGAGGCAGCCCAGGGCGAAGCTTCAGGAAAAGTCGCTGAAGAAGCGCAAACACCGTTTGACTCCTCCGCAATGGATAGCGCAGGAGAACCCGTCATTAGGAAGGTAGCTCCAGAACCCTCGGGGTTCGCAAGCTTTGACGAAGACCTGGAGGAAGAAATCGACACCACCGACTTGAAAAGTCGGGTGCCGACAGAATATCATTCTTACCTCGACATCTTCAGCGAACGACGATCACAGAGGCTTCCCCAACATACAGTATGGGACCACGCGATAAACCTCAAACCGTCTTTTGTACCCCAGGCCCCGCGGATATTTCCCCTGAGCCCGGAAAAGCATGACGAGTTAGGAAAGTTCGTCAAAGAGCACCTTTCCAGAGGAACAATACGTCGGTCAACAGCACATAGCGCGGCCTCTTTCTTTTCGTAAGCAAGAAAGATGGAAGCTCCGTCCGGTACAAGACTATCGTCACCTTAACGAACACACTATTCGAGACGTCACCCCCCTGCCATTAATCCAAGAACTATTGGATATCATTAAAGGCGCAACGGTGTTCTCAAAGCTCGATGTTCGGTGGGATATAACAACGTGCGCATCAAGAAAGAGACGAGTCCAGGCGGCCTTTGTCACAACCCTTGGGACTCTTCGAACCTACAGTGATGTTCTTTGGGCTCTGTAATTCCCCGGGAACCTTCCAAGCCATGATGAACATGATCTTCCAAGAACTCATCCTGGCCCGGAAAATAGCGGTATATATGGACGACATCCTCATCTTCACGAAGACCACAGCGGAACACATTGTGATTCTTCGGCGAGTCCTCCAAATTCTGCGCGACAACGATCTTTACCTCAAACCAGAGAAGTGCGAATTCCACAAGGAGTGTTACGAACTGCTCGTTCAGTAACCCAAGAGTAACAGGTTCTTCCCTAGGTCGCACAATGGACTGAGTGGGGGGCGAAGTCTCGACCGTATCAGGCAACGATACAGGAGGGAATAATGATTGGCTCTAAGTGACACAGTGTGAGGACTGTGTAAGAACGAAGAGCTTCGTATTCGAAGATACGAATGAACGAAAGAGAATAGACTGAAGATCCTCAGCCTATTCTATGGGCCTTATATACTATATAGGGTATAGGGTAAGAGTCCGTGTGCTTCTCCAAGTTTCCATCCTGGGAGAGCTGTGGCCGCCGTCTTTCTCATCGGCGCCTACTCTTGTACTTCTCCAGTCGCACTGATCCATCATGGTGCGACGAGGTGCTTACCCATAAGCCCTAAGCCCATGGCATGTGAATACGCCTCTTATCACTGTGTGAACTCCGTAAGCCTCATGTCCCTCTCATATAGCCTCTACCGATGTCTTGAAGAACCATCGGTCTTGTCGGCTCCTAAGGACATGCCCGAAATACCTTGATGTACGCTCCGTAGTGGAGCCGCCTAGCATGTGATGCTTGATCCATTGGATAGACCGGCCGCGAAGGGCCCCGATCGGTCAAGTCATAACATTACCCCCTTTCTAGGTCCCAACTCCTGAGGGGACTACTCGCTTGAGCAGAAACGAGCTTCATCGTCATTCCACATACAATTGCTTGCTGGTCGTCAAAATAGATTGGGATGCGTCTTCCCAATATCACTTCGTTTTCTGGGGCGAAGACCGACCTACGTCGTTTACAACGCCTAGGAGTTTTCCGTCTCCGTTGAGCTGTTTGATTTGAAGTCCTGCAGTATCAGCCACAATACTGTGTTTCTCCTCGGTGTTCTTCCTTCACCGTACGTTTTTGTGTGAGTACGCTCCTAGAGTCGATAGGCAGCTACTCGACCAGGGCTCCCTGGTAGGTTTGATGAGCCAGTGTCATCTGGCGACGATGCAGAAAGGTGTTGTGCGAATGATTATAGGATGAAATAGAAACTCGTCTGTGGATGGGTGTGTGTCGTTCTTCTTCTAAAGTGCCGAAGGTCATGTCTCAGTGTTTCCAGGATAGATCTTCATCTCCTTGATCTCCGGTATCGAGGGGGACTCCAGGTGTGTGGGTTGATCGCTTTACAAAGCTTAGGCCCACCAACCTATCAAGAACGAGCATTTTTCTTGACTTGTCTTGAGTCCGGCAAGACCCCTTTGAAGATCCCTAACTCTGTCAGCCCCATACGGTGGCCTTGTCAGGTTAGAGATTGAGTGTTCGTCCAGAGTTTGTTTTTCACTAAGGGTATTGGACACGAGGTAAGGACTTTGAGGAATAGATTTTGAACCCCATGGTCTCTCGAATAGATCATGGTATCCACCTTGACGGTAATTATTGCGGGGTCAGCGTAAGGTATGTCCTGGTAGTTTAACGTCGTGCCGGACGTCCGTAGTTTTACGTCTTTGCGGACGTCCGCTAGTTTATCCTTAAGTCGTTGCGGACTGAGGCTAGTTTATACATAAGTCGTTGCGGACTGCCCTGCTAGTTTATGCCAAGGTCGTTGCGGACCTATCCATCTTCCAATGTAGGAGTACCTGTAAACAGAATGGTAGACCATTTCTGTGCGCCGGAACATTCATCGGTGATGCACATAGGGCCCTAGACCAAGTACAGCCATCTTGACAGGGTTCCCATTGAGGCAAGATGGTGACGGTTTATACTATATCAAACCGGATAACTTATAGAGTTGCGAGAATAGACTGGAAGCCTATTTTGACACAACTCACACGGCCCTGTAGACAGAAGGGCAGCTCAGTTTATTGTCATGAAGGACGGCAACTAGTTTATAGTCATTGCGGACGTCCGCTATCGCCTGGCTTGAACCTCCCGAGCCTCGATAGATTTAATCCTCCGGGGTGAGGGTAGTTTAAGGTCATTTCGGACTAGTTGATGGTCAAGGTCGTGACCATCAACCACGTCTCCTATACTTGAAGGAGTAAGTAGTTTATCGTCATTGCGGACTAGATCAACATCGTGGCGTCAACAACGATGTCGATCGATATCTCCTATGCTGAAAGGAGTAGTAGTTTAACGTCTTTGCGGACGCTCGTAGTTTTACATCGTTGCGGATGAATGCAACACGAGGCACGGTCCCAGTTGCCTCTTGACTGGCCCTTGAAGCGGAATCCTTGCTTCGGACTTCAAGGGTAGAATGGGCGCGCCATGGAGTAGTCGTGGTCCTGTCGTCGGAAGACTGACAACCCGCTCCATGTCCCCAAACCCCTCGCACGGAATTGAACCGTGTCGACCCCATATTCTTTTACTGTAGGGCGTATGGAATTAGGAAGCGCCTCGACCTAGTCGGCAGGGTTCTGCAACGGTGGAGGCCCTCACTTCCACCGTCTGCCAGAATACAACCACGCTCCGAGGGTCTTGGTAGCTTTAGCGTCGTTCCGGACGGTAACTAGTTTATCGTCATTGCGGACCAAGCCTTTCGTAGTTTTACATCGTTGCGGATGTTTTTTCTCCGTTTTGGGTACTAATGGAGTGCGGCCATCAGTTCCTGCATCGCTGATAGGGTCCCCTAATGCGGAAAGACCCTGTAAAACTGGAGATCCAAAGTGGGACGTCCAAGACACCTGTCAGACCTTGACAGCGAGGTTGGTCCACCGTTCCCCAACGGTGGGTATGCAACACGATTTCCCACCAATATTCATGCATCATTCATGTACCAGTCGGTTATGTTGTGAATCCTAAGGGCCTCCTAATGCGGAAAGGGCCCTGTAAAACTGGGGATCCAAGCGGGACGCCCGATTCGCTTGTCAGAATACCTCTTGACAACGAGAGTGTTGAATGCTTGTCCTTCATCTTGAGACCGGAGGGCTGCAACGCGAAATGGTCAGGTACTTCCCCTGCCTTCTTATCTTTTCACAGTTTAACGTCATGCAGGACGTCCGTTCCGGCGTCCTGTGCGTGAAACCGGTACCTGTGATGCGGAGGGTCCTTTCCTCTCCGTCATCATGTTAAAACCAGGGGTTCCTCAACTCCCTGGTTTAGTATCCTCCGCCAATGTCTCCATAATCTCCGTACCCTTCGTCTGGTCTGTAGTAGGGGTCGGCGTCGTCGTAGTTATCGCCTTCGACCTCGTCCCAGGCGTCTAGTTCCGCTCGAGTCCAGGAAGTAGTTCGCTGAGTCGGGCGCTGGCGGATTGGAGCTCTTCTACCAATGTGCGGATGTGCTCCTTCAGCTCGATTATCTCGAGGACGGTTTGGAGTCGGCGAATCTCTTGGTCGAGTTCTTCTAGGACTGCTTCGCCTGGGCTGGAGGGTTGCCCTTGTTCTCTGGCTCCCTCGTCCCTCATTCCTCCTGTACCTTGGAGGATGCTCCTCATTGCTGCCTCCTGCGTCCTGCCCGGTGGATTGTCCTGCCGATATGGGAGGAAGGGCCTCTCGGTCTCTTCGGGCCTGTCGTTGGACCGTAGCCCAGACGTATTCGGTCTGGGTGGTCGCGTCTCGACTGCTTGTAGCCGGTACCGCTCTGCTAGCTTCGCTCCATGGTTGGACGCGGAATGGGTCAGTCCGAACGGGACGGGCGTGACTTGAATGTCCTGTGTCGGTGCGCGAGATGAGGGCGGGTAGGAGCTCCAGATTGATGAAGGAGGAGAACTCGTCCGGATGAATGAGTAGGGCGTAAGCCCCATTATTTCCTCGGGCATACCAGGAGGCGGCCCTGTGATCATCTGCATAGGCCAGAAGCCTGACCTGGTCGCTCGCGTCAGCGAGGCGTCGGGGTATGTCGTCGCTCTCGCTTCCTGGTTGCCCTGCGAAGAAGTTAGCGAGCCTTTGTAAGGCCAGCGCTGTGGCCATCTGAATTACCGCGGAGATGGTGGTGCGCTGGAGTAGTGCGTCTCCTAGCCCTTCCAACTCTCCGGGGTGCAGATCTCGACTACTGGTAGGGGGTCCTCTGGTCCTGGCAGCTGATGTACCAGCCGTTGCTGGTTCTTGTATACCTGCCTCAACAGTTGTAGGCGATGCCAGGTTCGAAGGGTTTCCTGGTCTTCTTCCGCCTCTCGCCTCCTGTCTTGCGTCTCCTTGAGCCAACGCTGTCGTCGGTCGCGGAGGCGTTGACGGAGCATGCCTTCCTTCTGCTTGACGTCTTTCATCGTGCTCGTCATGAGCTCTCTCAAACCGTGGTGAGGCTCGGGGATCCGTTCGATCTTCGACGGTGAGCGCGGTTTGGTGGACACTGATTTGTACAGGAGTTCCTCCTGGTGTCGTTGGGCGGCTGCTTCGGCTAGGGCGTCCAGTGTCGGGGTTGGCCACGGCCAGAATGATGTCTGGCGAGGGGTTTCTTGAAGGGGAGGAGGTAGTTCCGTCATCGATGAGCATGGCACGTCCAGGGGAGTATTCCAGGGAGGAGTGGTTGGACATGTGTTGGGGAGGATTCTTGCTTTGAAAGAGGGGGAATGCCTCCCTTTTTATATCTTTCTAAAGCCTAATCGCCGCTGGTCGGGGCTTGTCTGGGTAGCTTTCGTGGAATTCACGAAGCGCCTCGTCGGCCGTATCTTTGAGGAGGGCAAAGGGTTCCCAAGTGTTATCGGCCTCGGAGTATCCGACCCACTTGACAAGGTACTTGGTCCCTCGTCCCTGGCGTCTTGAATCTAGAATGGCCTCCACTTCGTAGTGCTCTTCTTCATTCAGGATCTCTGGGGCAGGTCTGGGGAAGTTCCTTCCGTGGGCCTCTGTCTCGTGATATTTCGTGAGTATGGAGGCATGAAACACCGGGTGTATCTTCCATGTTTCGGGTATTTCCAACCGATAAGCCAGAGGACCGATTCTTTCAGTCACTGAAAAGGGGCCATAGCGTCTAGGTGCCAGCTTGAATTTCGGATGAGTCGTCCGAATATGGGTTCCTTCTAACCAAACTTGGGTTCCTACTTCCCATTGCGGAAGTTTCCTGTGTAGGTCCCGGTCCTTGGCGTGCTGCGCTGCTATTTGTAGACTTGCGGCCGCATCCTCTTGGACTTCTTTGATTAGTCGCAAACGTTCAGTTACTGCGGGCACCTTGGTCTCCAGAGCTGAGTCGACCGAATATGGTGGGTTGAACCCGTAAAGGACTTCAAACGGCGACTTCCCAGTGGCGGAGTGTCTTCGGGTGTTGTGGGAGAATTCTGCGAAGGGGATCAAGTCTACCCAGTTATCTTGATGGTAGTTGCAGAAAACTCGCAGGAATTGCTCGATCTCTTGGTTTACCCGTTCTGTTTCTCCGTCCGTTTGGGGTGATAGGCCGTGCTGAGGGCAGGGGTGATTCCCATTCCTTTCCATAGTTCCCTTGTGAACTTTGCAGCAAATTGAGGACCTCTGTCGGACACCACTTTGGTTGGCAAACCATATCGTTTGAACACATTGTCCTGGAAGAGCGTCGTGGTTTCTTCGGCCGTGATTGTCTTCTTGCACGGAGTTATGACTATTCCTTTTGACAGACCCTGATCGACTACCACATTGATCGAGTCGTAGCCTCTGCTTTCTGGGAGGTCTGTTACGAAGTCGGTGGAGATAAAGCGCCAAGGGGCGTTTGTGGTTTCCAACGGTTGGATCGGTGGATGGGTCCTATGGGGAAGGTTCTTGGTAGATTGGCAGACTGCACATCCATCCACATATGCGTGTACAAATTTGGTCATGCTTGACCACCAGTAATGGCGTTGGACCAATTCTAAGGTCTTTGCTCGGCCCGGGTGTCCTGTAGCCATAGTGTCATGGTGCGTTTTGACAATCATTCGTCGAAGGAGGTCGTCCTTTGGGACGCATATGTAACCGTCGCGCCTTGTGATGCCCTCTTCATGTGTCCATTTTCCTAGGTCGCCCTTCATTGCGTTTGGACCTTTTTCCAGCAGTTTCTTGAGGGCGACATCAACCAGCAAATCGTGTTCCGAGCGCGAGTGTCGAATAAGGGAGAGGATGTCCGAGGATACGAGTTCCGTTGCTTTGACGTGTATGCCTTCGCTTGGCTCTACTAGAGTTTCGCTGGACTCGGTGAAAAGTCTGGACGGGAGTAGAGTCTGTGCCTTGTTATCAGATTCCACCCCCTCACTAAGGTCTGGACGCCTGGACAGAGCATCCGCATGATTAGTAGTTCCAGCCTTGTAACTGAGCTGGAAGTCAAATCGGGACAAAAACAGACTCCAGCGCGCTTGTCGCCTTGACAGGTCGCGCGCCGTTTTAAAGTGTTCTAGGTTTTTATGGTCCGTCCAGACTTCAAAGGGGTGTCGAGCGCCTTCGAGGTAGTGTTTCCAGTGTTCCAGTGCCTTGATGATGGCGAGGAGTTCGCGATCATGCACGTCGTAATTTCGTTCGGCCGGTGAGAACGATCCTGAGAGGTATGCAACAGGGTGCCAGTCATTATCAGGTCCTTCCTGTAAGAGGACTGCACCATATGCTGCGAGGGAAGCGTCGGTAACAAGCCGGTAAGGGCGCATCGGGTCAGGGTACAACAGGACGGGTCGGCTGGTGAAGGTTTTCTTCAGTCGATCGAACGCCTGTTGGCACTCCGTGGTCCAGTCCCATTTCACATCCTTCTTTGTGAGGTCATGCAGGGGCCGAGCGATCAGAGAGAATTTATCAATGAATCGTCGGTAGAAGTTCCCTAAGCCTAAGAAAGAGCGGATGTCGCGAACTGTGCGGGGAGTGGGCCATTCCTGGATAGCTTCAATCTTCGAGTCTTCCATAGCGACGTGGTCCTTTGAGATCGTGTACCCAAGGTAGTTCAACTTTTCCTTGTGGAACTCGCACTTCTCTGGTTTGAGGTAGAGATCGTTGTCGCGCAGGATTTGGAGGACTCGCCGAAGAATCACAATGTGTTCCGCTGTGGTCTTCGTGAAGATGAGGATGTCGTCCATATATACCGTTATCTTCCGGGCCAGGATGAGTTCTTGGAAGATCATGTTCATCATGGCTTGGAAGGTTCCTGGGGAGTTACAGAGCCCAAAGAACATCACCGTGGGTTCGAAAAGTCCCAAGGGTGTGACGAAGGCCGCCTTGGATTCGTCTCCCTTCTTGATGCGCACGTTGTTATATCCCCACCGAACATCGAGCTTTGAGAACACCGTTGCGCCTTTAATGATATCCAATAGTTCTTGGATTAATGGCAGGGGGGTGACATCTCGAATAGTGTGTTCGTTAAGGTGGCGATAGTCTTGTACCGGACGGAGCTTCCCATCTTTCTTGCCTATGAAAAAGAAAGAGGCCGCGCTATGTGCTGTTGACCGACGTATTGTTCCTCTGGAAAGGTGCTCTTTGACGAATTTCCCTAGCTCGTCATGCTTTTCCGGGCTCAAGGGAAATATCCGCGGGGCCTGGGGTACAAAAGACGGTTTGAGGTTTATCGCGTGGTCCCATACTGTATGTTGGGGAAGCCTCTGTGATCGTCGTTCGCTGAAGATGTCGAGGTAAGAATGATATTCTGTCGGCACCCGACCCTTTAAGTCGGTGGTGTCGATTTCTTCCTCCAGGTCTTCGTCAAAGCTTGCGAACCCCGAGGGTTCTGGGGCTACCTTCCTAATGACGGGTTCTCCTGCGCTATCCATTGCGGAGGAGTCAGACGGTGTTTGCGCTTCTTCAGCGACTTTTCCTGAAGCTTCGCCCTGGGCCGCTTTCTGCTGAGCTTGCCGGCGTTCCTTCCTTTCGGCTACTTGTTCTTCGAGCCATTCCCGAGCTTTGCGTTGTCGGGATTTGTGCTCGAGTAGTTCCATGAACCGAATTTTCCATTCCTTCGTGGGTACTTGGCTCCATTGTTCTTTAGTCCACGTCCACGAAGGTCCTACCGGTTCTGAGACAAGATGCGGTTTCATCCGCTGAGGAACCTTGTCACCGCGTAGTTTCGCTAGCCATGCCTTCTTGGTAGGCTCTTCCCTTGCCTTGGTAAACCCATACGGTTGTTGGCAATCTCTGGGGCAACGATCAAAGTGTACCTCACGGCGCCTCCACCCGATGGAGGGGTCGTGGTATTTCAGCCAATCCGTTCCTAGGAGCATGTCGTCTTTCCCTAGATTGGTGATGAACATTTGGACGCGTTCAGTGTGAGTTCTCCCCCGTCTATCCTTGACGGTGAGATTCGCGTCCAGGCCTCGTCGAATGAGGCCTGCCTTGTTGATGGTGTCATCGACGTTGCGAACGCGGATGGGGCGGTTTAAAGGATAAGTGGGAAGGTTGTGCTTCTGTACCCACCCCTCATTTACCAAAATCCCTTCGCATGCTGAGTCGATGGCGGCTCTGGCTCCAGCGCTTCTTCCTCGAGTTGTTAATCGCACGTCAAGTCGAATGGGGGTAATAATGTGACTGTTCATTGCTCCGATCCGAATATATGACGGGGAATCATACTCGAGTTTCCTTGACCCTCTCTCTTCGGCTGGTGAAGGAGAGGTCAGGAAAAATCCTCTGCCAGATCCACCAACATCTGCCTTTGCTCGGCCTTCCCTACTCCTTGGAAGAGCGCTCGGACGCCATTAATATCACTGATGGGTCCGTTGCTTCGTCGTCCGTTAGGCGGTACGTAGCGCTCTCCATCGCTCTGGCGTGATCCTCCCCTTCTCGCGGAAGGTCCTCACGTTCCACCGAATTACCAGGTTGTGATACCCGACGGTGGTGGCCATGAGAACTCCCCTCCTCCAATCCTCGATGTAGTCGCGCATCGTTTCCCACCGGGGATTCTTGCTCGTCTTCATCCTCCATGTCTGCAGCGCGAGTTCGTCTACCTCCTCTGCCCACCGACTTGCGCGAATTTCCTCGAGACGGGGGAACGCCTCTACGAGGGGAAGGACAATCAGCTATCCCGTGCCCTGGTTTTCCGCAATTGTAGCAGGAGAAGGGAGCAGGTCTCTTGCCATCGTATACACGCTTGTTCCGATTGGCGTCTCTTTTGCGAGAGGCGTCAATGTCCATGTCAACCACCTGGTTGTTCATTCTTCGAGGGCGGTGGTAGAGTTATAGCGGCGAGCTGGTTGGAGGTGAAAGCGATTGAGGAAGTCGCTTCGGAATGAGGTGGAGTTGGCTAGGATCGCCTTTTGAGCACTTCGGGCTCTCAAGCGTCCGTCTATTTCACAGGCAGTGTTGACCCAATCTTGGATCGTGTCCTTCGGCGGAGTTTCTTTGTCATAGATCTTGTCCATGACCCTCGGGTCAAGCCCTCTCTGGAAATAAGGAACTTGTTCCCTGTCGGTGATGTCGGCGTCGGCGGCGATAAGGATGAATTGGTTTGAATATTCATCCACCGTCATCTTCCCCTGAGAGAAAGACATGAGGGCGCTTCGGGCCTTGTCCGTAAGGTTCGTTTCCTTGAACTGGAGTTTAAACCTGACAAGGAAGTCGTCCCAAGTTCCTACGGTCTTGGGCGGGGTCGCCCCTACTGTCTTCTTTAGGAAGCTCTCTGCCCATACGCCGGCCGTCCCGTATCTCATGCACGAGAGAGCGAGAGAAACTTTGTCTGAATCCGTCTTGTATCGGTCTGGTTCTGCTGTGAAAAGGAGGAGGCAATTCATGATGAATTTCTGTGATTGTGTTCGGTCCCCTTCGAAGTTATCAGGGAGCTTGAGCTTGCCCCTTCCCGATGAGACGGGGGGTCTGTAGGTTTGACATAATGTTTCGGGTGTTGATCGGTGTTTGAATATCCGAGGATTCGGACTCGGATGTTCCTTCTTCTTCCTCCGATGTGTCCGGGATTTCCGGTTCGGGGTTCCTGTACTGGGGTGGTTCTACCCAGTCTTCTGCTGTTTCGTCCCAAGCCCACTCAGCTTCTGTTCCGTCTTCTCTTGTGAAGAAGTATCGTCCTTCTCGGTACGAGCAGTTATCAAAGTTTGGGGGTGCTGGCCGATTGGTGTCGGAGTAATACCAGCGGTTTTCTCTTTGATGGATAGGACGATTGTTCTGTCGAAGTTGGTTCTGGGTTCGTCTAGTGCCTGGTGGAAATCCTAGGCCTAGGTCTTGCTCCAGGGTGTGTGAAGTAACTCTCTTCGGTGGGGGTCTATGCCACCGATGAGGGTTGTGAGAAAGAGTGTGGCAGCAAGCAGAGTGTGGTGCAAGGTAGGGGCAAAAGCGAGTCTATTCTAGTGTTACGAACTGCTCGTTCAGTAACCCAAGAGTAACAGGTTCTTCCCTAGGTCGCACAATGGACTGAGTGGTGGCGAGTCTCGACTGTATCAGACGATACAGGAGGGAATAATGATTGGCTCTAAGTGACACAGTGTGAGGACTGTGTAAGAACGAAGAGCTTCGTATTCGAAGATACGAATGAACGAAAGAGAATAGACTGAAGATCCTCAGCCTATTCTATGGGCCTTATATACTGTATAGGGTATAGGGTAAGAGTCCGTGTGCTTCTCCAGGTTTCCATCCTAGGAGAGCTGTGGCCGCCGTCTTTCTCATCGGCGCCTACTCTTGTACTTCTCCAGTCGCACTGATCCATCATGGTGCGACGAGGTGCTTACCCATAAGCCCTAAGCCCATGGCATGTGAATGCCTCCCTTATCACTGTGTGAACTTCGTGAGCCTCATGTCCCTCTCATATAGCCTCTACCGATGTCTTGAAGAACCATCGGTCTTGTCGGCTCCTAAGGACATGCCGAATACCTTGATGTACGCTCCGTAGTGGAGCCGCCTAGCATGTGATGCTTGATCCATCGGTTAGACCGGCCGCGAAGGGCCCCGATCGGTCAAGTCATAACAAGGAGAAGCTGAACTACCTTGGGTACACGATCTCAAAAGACCATGTCGCTATGGAAGACTCGAAGGTTGAAGCTATCCAGGAATGGCCCATCCCACGCACAGTTCGCGACATCCGCTCTTTCTTAGGCTTAGGGAACTTCTACCGACGGTTCATTGATAAATTCTCTTTGATCGCTCGGCCCCTACATGACCTCACAAAGAAGGATGTGAAATGGGACTGGACCACGGAGTGCCAACAGGCGTTTGATCGACTGAAGAAAACCTTCATCAGCCGACCCGTCCTGTTGTACCCTGACCCGATGTGTCCCTACCGGCTTGTTACCGACGCTTCCCTCGCAGCATATGGTGCAGTCCTCTTGCAGGAAGGACCTGATAACGACTGGCACCCTGTTGCATACCTCTCAGGATTGTTCTCACCGGCCGAACGAAATTACGACGTGCATGATCGCGAACTCCTCGCCATCATAAAAGCACTGGAACACTGGAAGCACTACCTCGAAGGCGCTCGACATCCCTTTGAGGTCTGGACGGACCATAAAAACCTAGAACACTTTAAGACGGCGCGCGACCTGTCAAGACGACAAGCGCACTGGAGTCTGTTTTTGTCCCGATTTGACTTCCAGCTCAGTTACAAGGCTGGAACTACTAATCATGCGGATGCTCTGTCCAGGCGTCCAGACCTTAGTGAGGGGGTGGAATCTGATAACAAGGCACAGACTCTACTCCCGTCCAGATTTTTTCACCGAGTCCAGCGAAACTCTAGTAGAGCCAAGCGAAGGCATACACGTCAAAGCAACAGAACTCGTATCCTCGGACATCCTCTCCCTTATTCGACACTCGCGCTCGGAACACGATTTGCTGGTGTGATGTCACCTCAAGAAACTGCTGGAAAAAGGTCCAAACGCAATGAAGGGCGACCTAGGAAAATGGACACATGAAAGGGCATCACAAGGCGCGACGGTTACATATGCGTCCCAAACGACGACCTCCTTCGACGAATGATTGTCAAAACGCACCATGACACTATGGCTACAGGACACCCGGGGCGAGCAAAGACCTTAGAATTGGTCCAACGCCATTACTGGTGGTCAAGCATGACCAAATTTGTACACGCATGTGGATGGATGTGCAGTCTGCCAATCTACCAAGAACCTTCCCCATAGGACCCATCCACCGATCCAACCGCTGGAAACCACAAACGTCCCTTGGCGCTTTATCTCCACCGATTTCGTGACAGACCTCCCGGAAAGCAGAGGCTACGACTCGATCAATGTGGTAGTCGATCAGGGTCTGTCAAAAGGAATAGTCATAACTCCGTGCAAGAAGACAATCACGGCCGAAGAAACCACGACGCTCTTCCAGGACAATGTGTTCAAACGATATGGTTTACCAACCAAAGTGGTGTCCGACAGAGGTCCTCAATTTGCGGCAAAATTCACAAGGGAACTATGGAAAGGAATGGGAATCACCCCTGCCCTCAGCACGGCTTACCACCCTCAAACGGACGGAGAAACAGAACGGGTAAACCAAGAGATCGAGCAATTCCTGCGAGTTTTCTGCAACTACCATCAAGATAACTGGGTAGACTTGATCCCCTTTGCAGAATTCTCCCACAATACCCGAAGACACTCCGCCACTGGGAAGTCGCCGTTTGAAGTCCTTTATGGGTTCAATCCACCATATTCGGTCGACTCAGCTCTGGAGACCAAGGTGCCCGCAGTAACTGAACGTTTGCGGCTAATCAAGGAAGTCCAAGAAGATGCGGCCGCAAGTCTACAAATAGCAGCGCAGCACGCCAAGGACCGGGACCTACACAAGAAACTTCCGCAGTGGGAAGTAGGGACCCAAGTTTGGTTAGAAGGAACCCATATTCGGACGACTCATCCGAAATTCAAGCTGGCACCTAGACGCTATGGCCCCTTTTCAGTGATTGAAAGAATCGGTCCTCTGGCTTATCGGTTGGAAATACCCGAAACATGGAAGATACACCCGGTGTTTCATGCCTCCATACTCACGAAATATCACGAGACAGAGGCCCACGGAAGGAACTTCCCCAGACCTGCCCCAGAGATCCTGAATGAAGAAGAACACTATGAAGTGGAGGCCATTCTAGATTCAAGACGCCAGGGACGAGGGACCAAGTACCTTGTCAAGTGGGTCGGATATTCCGAGGCCGATAACACTTGGGAACCCTTCGCCCTCCTCAAAGATACGGCCGACGAGGCGCTTCGTGAATTCCACGAAAGCTACCCAGACAAGCCCCGACCAGCGGCGATTAGGCTTTAGAAAGATATAAAAAGGGAGACATCCCTCCCTCTTTCAAAGCAAGAATCCTCCCCAGTACATGTCCGACCACTCCTCCCTTGATTACTCCCCTGGACGTGCCATGCTCATCGATGACGGGACTACCTCCTCCCCTTCAAGAAACCCCTCACCAGACATCATTCTGGCCGTGGCCAACCCCGACACTGGACGCCCTAGCCGAAGCAGCCGCCCAACGACTCCAGAAGGAGTTCCAGTACAAATCAGTGTCCACCAAACCGCGCTCACCGTCGAAGGTCGAACGGGTTCCCGAGCCTCACCACGATTTGAGAGAGCTCATGACGAGCACGATGAAGGACGTCAAGCAGAAGGAAGGCATGCTCCGTCAACGCCTCTGCGACCGACGTCAACGTTGGCTCAAGGAGACGCAAGGCAGGAAACGAGAGGCGGAAGAAGACCAGGAAACCCTTCGGACCTGGCATCGCCTACAACTGTTGAGGCAGGTATACAAGAACCAGCAACGGCTGGTACATCAGCTACCAGGACCAGAGGGCCCCCTACCAGTAGTCGAGATCTGCACCCCGGAGAGTTGGAAGGACTAGGAGACGCCCTACTCCAGCGCACCACCATCTCCGCGGTAATTCAGATGGCCACAGCGCTGGCCTTACAAAGGCTCGCTAACTTCTTCGCAGGGCAACCAGGAAGCGAGAGCGACGACATACCCCGACGTCTCGCTGACGCGAGCGACCAGGTCAGGCTTCTGGCCTATGCAGATGATCATAGGGCCGCCTCCTGGTACGCCCGAGGAAATAATGGGGCTTACGCCCTACTCATTCATCCGGACGAGTTCTCCTCCTTCATCAATCTGGAGCTCCTACCCGCCCTCATCTCGCGCACCGACACAAGACACTCCTCCCACGCCCATCCCGTTCGGACTGACCCATTCCGCGTCCAACCATGGAGCGAAGCTAGCAGAGCGATACCGGCTACAAGTAGTCGAGACGCATCCACCCAGACCGAATATGTCTGGGCTACGGTCCAACGACAGGCACGAAGGGACCGAGAGGCCCTTCCTCCCATATTGGCAGGACAATCCACCGGGCAGGACGCAGGAGGCAGCAATGAGGAGCATCCTCCAAGGTACAGGAGGAATGAGGGACGAGGCAGCCAGAGAACAAGGGCAACCCTTCAACCCAGGCGAAGCAGTCCTAGAAGAACTCGACCAAGAGATTCGCCGACTCCAAACCGTCCTCGAGATAATCGAGTTGAAGGAGCGCATCCACACATTGGTAGAAGAACTCCAGTCCGCCAGCGCCCGACTCAACGGACTACTTCCTGGACTCGAGCGGAACTAGACGCCTGGGACGAGGTCGAAGGCGATAACTACGACGACACCGACCCCTACTACAGACCAGACGAAGGGTACGGAGACTACGGAGACATTGGTGGAGGATATTAGACAAGGTGACGGAGAGGAAAGGACCCTCCGCACCACAGGTACCGGTTTCACGCACAGGATGCCGGAATGAACGTCCTGCATGACGTTAAACTGCGAAAAGATAAGAAGGCAGGAGGTGTCGAGACTCCTGGCTACTTATGTTTCTTTCTTTCAAGCTCCCCAAGACAAGACGGAGCGATGTTAACACTCTCACTGTCAAGAGGTATTCTGACAGGCGAATCGGGCGTCCCGCTTGGATCCCCAGTTTTACAGGGCCCTTTCCACATTAGGAGGTCCTTTTGGAAGAAGTACTGGATCAACATGGGCGCAGATGCCAACTGCGAAATCAAATGGGGCACCGATGGGAGGATTGGTTCCCCTCTCAATCAAGCGTACCACTGGAGGGTTTTCAGCCCCTACCAGCAAGTACAGGCCCATAAGGATCAATACTTCAAAGGAAAGAAGAGGAGTGCCACTGGCGCAGATGCCTACTGCGAAATCAAATGGGGCACCGATGGGAGGATTGGAGTCCCTCTCAATCAAGCGTACCACTGGGGGGATGGTGACTCTCGCACTATCTCATCCCCAAGTACAGGCCAAGGTCGGCACCTTCTAGATTACATCCGCAACGATGTAAAACTACGAAAGGCTTGGTCCGCAATGACGATAAACTAGTTACCGTCCGGAACGACGCTAAAGCTACCAAGACCCTCGGAGTGTGGTTGTATTCTGGCAGACGGTGGAAGTGAGGGCCTCCACCGTTGCAGAACCCTGCCGACTAGGTCGAGGCGCTTCCATATTCCATACGCCTTACAGTAAAAGAATATGGGGTCGACACGGTTCAATTCCGTGCGAGGGGTTTGGGGACAAGGAGCGGGTTGCCAGCCTTCCGACAAGGTCACGACTACTCCATGGCGCGCCCATTCTACCCTTGAAGTCCGAAGCAAGGATTCCGCTTCAAGGGCCAGTCAAGAGGCAACTGGGACCGTGCCTCGTGTTGCATTCATCCGCAACGATGTAAAACTACGGGATGTCCGCGACGACGATAAACTACGGATGCCCTCCATGGCGTTAAACTGGGACTACCCTTTCATTACAGGGTCATGAGCAGTGTCCAAACATGAGATATGTTTTGGCATTGCTGCGTCCGCAAAGACGTTAAACTACCACTCCTTTCAGCACAGGAGATGTCGATTGACATCGTTGTTGACGCCACGATGTTGATCTAGTCCGCAATGACGATAAACTACTTACTCCTTCAAGTATAGGAGACGTGGTTGATGGTCACGACCTTGACCATCAACTAGTCCGAAATGACCTTAAACTACCCTCACCCCGGAGGATTAAATCTATCGAGGATCGGGAGGTTCAAGCCAGGCGATAGCGGACGTCCGCAATGACTATAAACTAGTTTCCGTCCTTCATGACGATAAACTGAGCTGCCCTTCTGTCTACAGGGCCATGTGAGTTGTGTCAAAATAGGCCTTCAAGTCTATTCTCGCAACTCTATAAGTTATCCGGTTTGATATAGTATAAACCGTCACCATCCTTCCTCAATGGGAACCCTGTCAAGATGGCTGTACTTGGTCTAGGGCCCTATGTGCATCACCGATGAATGTTCCAGCGCACAGAAATGGTCTACCATTTTGTTTACAGGTACTCCTACGTTGGAAGATGGATAGGTCCGCAACGACCTTGGCATAAACTAGCAGGGCAGTCCGCAACGACTTATGTATAAACTAGCCTCAGTCCGCAACGACTTAAGGATAAACTAGCGGACGTCCGCAAAGACGTAAAACTACGGACGTCCGGCACGACGTTAAAACTACCAGGACATACCTTACGCTGACCCGCATAATTACCGTAAAGGTGGATACCATGATCTATTCAAGAGACCATGGGTTCAAATCTATTCTTCAAAGTCCTTACCTCGTGTCCAATACCCTTAGTGAAAAACAAACTCTGGACGAACACTCAATCTCTAACCTGACAAGGCCACCGTATGGGGCTGACAGAGTTAGGGATCTTCAAAGGGGTCTTGCCGGACTCAAGACAAGTCAAGAAAAATGCTCGTTCTTGATAGGTTGGTGGGCCTAAGCCTTTGTAAAGCGATCAACCCACACACCTGGAGTCCCCCTCGATACCGGAGATCAAGGAGATGAAGATCTATCCTGGAAACACTGAGACATGGCCTTCGGCACTTTAGAAGAAGAACGACACACACCCATCCACAGACGAGTTTCTATTTTCATCCTATAATCATTCGCACAACACCTTTCTGCGTCGTCGCCAGATGACACTGGCTCATCAAACCTACCAGGGAGCCCTGGTCGAGTAGCTGCCTATTGACTCTAGGAGTGTACTCACACAAAACGTGCGGTGAAGGAAGAACACCGGGAGAAGGGACAGGGTATTGTGGCTATGCCACGAACTTCAAATCAAACAGCTCAACGGAGAAGGAAAACTCCTAGGCGTTGTAAACAACGTAGGTCGGTCTTCGCCCCAGAAAACGAAGCGATATTGGGAAGACGCATCCCAATCTATTTTTGACGACCACAAAGCAATTGTCCGTGGAATGACGATGAAGCTCGTTTCTGCTCAAGCGAGTAGTCCCCTCAGGAGTTGGGACCTAGAAAGGGGGTAATGTTATGACTTGACCGATCGGGGCCCTTCGCGGCCGGTCTAACCGATGGATCAAGCATCACATGCTAGGCGGCTCCACTACGGAGCGTACATCAAGGTATTCGGCATGTCCTTAGGAGCCGACAATACCGATGGTTCTTCAAGACATCGGTAAAGGCTATATTGGAGGGACACGAGGCTCACAGAAGTTCACACAGTAATGAGAGGCGTATTCACATGCCATGGGCTTAGGGCTTACGGGTAAGCACCTCGTCGCACCATGATGGATCAGTGCGATTGGAGAAGTACAAGAGTAGGCACCGGAGAGAAAGACGGCGGCCACAGCTCTCCTAGGATGGAAACCAGGAGAAGCACACGGACTCTTACCCTATACCCCATACAGTATATAAGGCCCATAGAATAGGCTGAGGATCTTCAGTCTATTCTCTTCGTTCATTCGTATCTACGAATACGAACCTCTTCGTTCTTACACGGTCTTCACACTGTGTAACTTAGAGCCAATCATTATTCCCTCCTGTATCAACGCCTGATACAGTCGAGACTTCGCCCACCACTCAATCCATTGTGCGACCTAGGGAAGAACCTGTTACTCTTGGGTTACCGAACGAGCAGTTCGTAACAAACGCTGACTTCTGGTTCCTGATTCTTGATGTGGACAGACATTGGTTCCTGACCCCCGTTCCTGGTTCTTGATCGATCGAAGATGTGGATGGACATTAGTGATCGGATTACTATATTTGGTTATATGGCAGGTCAATGAGGTATTCTAGCTTACAGATCTCGATCATTGACTTCGGTACCTGAGAAGCGCACAGACCAGATCTTGATCCTGCCCTAGACACTTCTGTATGTAAATAGCCGAGATGAGCTTCTAAGAAGCTCAGCTCGTTCACCTGTAATACACTCGATCTCTGCACTGCACCCGGCGTCTGGCTACCTTCCTAGCCCACGCTTCGTGATCTCTGTCAGATCTGAGAAACTCTTTGCACGGTCTGACGAAGCACTGGACTCGTCTCCCTTCCCTCCCCTCCCTCTACTCATCCGCTTCTATACCGGGCTAGCTGCCTTCCGCGTTCTCAGTTGGACACCCCCTCGTGTCATCTGTTGGACAGGAGAAGATCATCTGGTTCCTCCTCATCATCGAGAAGACCTCGAAGATCACCTTCTCAATCTCTTCGAGAACAAAGCCGACAGCGACCCCGAGTTCCTCGAAAGAGCCCAAAGACGATCCATCGTCTTCATCCATTGGAGTCTACGACTATACGAACCAGTGGAGGTTTAGCCTAGGGACCCCTTCGTGCATCGGTGCACGTGATAGGTCTCCGACCTAACACACAGTCCTTCATCCCTCCCTCAATCCTTGCTATGTCTAATCAGAAAAACAAAAGGAAACGAAAAAATACCACTTCACCTGTCCCTATTCTCGAGGAAATAGTAACTGATGATATCATTGAACCTGGCCCGGATGCAACAGGAACAGAAACACCGATCAGTGATTCGGATGAGGAGCCTGCAACAAAAAAAATACCACTCACAGTTATCATCCCTCCAAAGCTTACTGTGAAACCAAAGAAGAAGAAAATCCAGTTGTCAGCGGGTTCTGACCTTGAAGATGCCTCGTTGATGCCGCTTAGTGAGTACCAATGGAAAGTCACTGACCCTGTAATACAGTACTGTTATTTCTTCTCTAGGATTCACACTCTTGATCCCTTCTCTTGATTTGGGCATGCAACATCGTACTTTCATGACCACAGCCTCGTTTGAGACATTCCTTGAGCACGCACATGACACAATAGGCTGTTCCTCTGTTGCGAAGAAGCCTAACATGTCATATAAGCTGACTGCTGCTTCAAAGAATAGTCCCAGTATCAGCCTTACTACGGACGAAGATTGGGATGGCTTGATTGATGATGTAAAGGGTGCTTATGCCAAGAAGAGGGGAGCTGCTCAAGAGATACTTGTTTCAATAACAATATCTGTTTCAGAGCAGGTGAGTGTGCTATTTTCATGAATAATCTACTTACTATTGTGCTTAGTTCACACCTTCTGGCAGTATATTGCATCTCTCCGAGCTTGTAACTCAACAAGCAAGAAAACAGTTGGCAAAGGTAAGAATTCAAAGCTTATTCTCATGGATCTGGGTGATGTAGATGGTGATGGGCTTGAAGATGATGGAGGAGTTGCAGAGCGTGAACGTGATTGGGCAGAGAAGTTGGATGCTGCTCTTACGCGGTGTCAGAAGTGTGGGCCAACAAAATTCTGCTTGATTACTCGAAGCGGCATTTACCAGGCCGTTACTTTCAATCAACGTCGTGGATGGGTTGTAGCTTTAGTAAGTGCTATTGTTTTAGTCTCAAGAAATGGGTATATCTAATATCTGGTTTAGTCCACTGGACTCCATGGAACAACACTGCATACTCCGCAAAAAGCGAACTTTTTGCTGATTTTTCCCTCATTCACAAGACACAAACTCTAATGCTGCTCGCATGGAACCAATCCAAGCTTTCAATCCATATGCTGGCAGCATGATGCCATGGATGTTTCCAAATATGGCAATGATGCAAGGATGGACACCACCAACAACTAGTACAAGACGGCACACTCCGCCAACACCAGAACCCCATGTTGTATCAAGCGATCCTCCCAAGGGCTTTATTAGCCCTTACCCCGCGATATCATCATTTCTAGAGACACTGGATGTCATCCATCCACAGCGCCACCTTTGTCGCTATTGTGTAGTTTTTTCTGATGCCGACTTCTATACTATCGGTGGGTTCACACCTGCATTTCTCACTGCTGCGCCATACAGTATGACAGATGGGAATGCGCTGTTTCTCCTAAAAGCTGTAAAGAATGAGATGAAGAGAATTGACAAGGCAGAGGGGAAGAAACGTACATGATGCCGAGATATATTGAACAATGAGAATGTACTACCATATGTTTACAAAAATCCTGCATGATGAAACCATCCTCGACAACAGTCAACAGGTACCCTATCCATGACATTATAGAGAAAAAGATATGGAGTGGCAGCATCACCATTTTCAACAATATTGCGGAACTCTTGACCCCGATGACGGATGAAAGCTTTGATCCACGAGAAACACTCCTCGATAGGGTTGAAATCTGGTGAATAGGGAGGTAGGTAAACAAGCTTGACACCGCTGTGATTGTGATCAAATCAGTCACTTCGAGGAGAACTTTACTAGTACTTACCGTTCGTCACACATTTCCTGCACACCCTCAACATGATGGATGCGGCAGTTGTCCAGCACGAGTACACTATTTGAAGCCGGATATGGATTCATCACCGCAAGTAGGCCTTCAAGCCATTTGAGAAAGTCATCACCATTGTATCCACCAATTTTGATGTGGCTATAGATGAGCCTGTTCATAGTGATTGCAGGAAGAAGTGAATAGCTGCCAACTAATCAGTTTACCGTATGTATCGTTGAAAAGATTGAGGACATACCGAGTCCCTCGCACAAAATCGCAATGCTTCGCAGCACGGATCCCTCCATATGCCCAACCATTCTCACGGTAAGTCGTCAAGATGTTGATGGTGCTTTCATCTGCACAAACAATGCGCTCAGGGGGTTCTTGACCAATCTCGTAAGCAAATGCTTGACGTGTCTCTTCGCAGCGCTCCGACGCCGCTCGTGAAAGCTACAATTGCAAGTAAGTTCCGTGCAAGACACCACAAACATTGTCATAAACTCACCTGCTTATTCTCTATCCCTAGCCACTTCAAAGTACACCAAATGGTCGATAGGTGGATATCAAGACCATGCATCTCAGATAACTTCTCCTTGATTTCATCAAGGAAGATGTCGGGTGAATGTTCAATCAATGCAAGCATGAGCTGTGGAGTGAGTAGCATGTCAGACATGAGGTGCTCATCAATCAGCATAATCATTGAAGACTCACCTCAACATGTGCTTCAGTCATGAGTAGGGCTTTCCCCAATTGTGTACGATCACAACAGACCTCTCCAATCTCATCTCATGTTTGACGCACCCGTTGTACAACCCGAAGAGGCATGTTCAATGATTTGGATATCTGGATAGATGAATATCGGAGTGTAGAAGCTTGATAGATGACCCTCCTCTTGAGGTCTCGGGAGTAGTGATGACGGCCTCGGAAGAGTGATGATTTGCGAGGCATGATGAAGAAAAGGAATGAGATTACAACTGTGTGATGGTGGTCAGGCAAAGAGCCAGGCTCTAAGGCTCATGATATTGCACCGCCAAATCAGGCTGTGACAAATGCAGAATGAGATCAAGCAGCGGTGATGAGCATGCACCCGCGCTAGGATCCGAGGGAGGTATTCGGGAAGCTTTGGGGAGATACCGAACAGCGCTAGACAAGTACCGAAGACACCGACTTTTACCGAACACGGTCGGTCCCTACCTGACCGACGACAAGCCACCGAAGGACGTTCGGCAGCACTTGGGTCAGTTTGCCCACACGTCACGTACTTACCATGACCACATAGGAGCATTACGATAAGTGTCTACGAGATCAGAGCCAGTAGTCCGTATCGGCCGATGTGCTCCGTGAGTCGGTCGGTCCTTATCGCTTATCTTCCCGACTTCCACATGGTCGGTCAAACACCATTACTTGGCTACCCTGGTCGTACGATACCTCTTCTTTATTTTCATTGGTTCTCCAATGCCTGTTCCGTCTACCTACGCTCGGGCGACGGATCCCGAACGTTCGGGATTTCGCCATCGCTGATTAACTTTTACCTTGTCACCTTCGGAACCCATATGGACATCTCACCTACCTTCTTATCTTCTCTGATCGCTAAGGCTTGGCGCCCATTCAACATCTACTCTCATTTCTTGTTTAATATTTTACTTAGGGGCTCTGTTTACTATAAAAACCTACATACAACTCTGGAATAAACTAGCTTTCGCACCCCACAGTTCAGAGCTCATTCGCACTCGTCTCAACCATCGAAATTGTCTTCATCGACTCCCGAAAACTTGTCATCTTCGTCGTTCGGCCTTGTTCGCGTTCGTACTTGTCTCTTTGCTCGTACCCCTCATCCTCCCTCGTATATTGTCAGAGTCCCGTGTGGCTCTTGAAGCACGTAGTTGTCGGTCGTGACACTACCTCCTCGTTACCGACCGAATCGCCGACACGACCGACCGAACGTTCGGTCGGTGTTCGGTGCAGTCCCGAAACCGTTCGGGCGCTATAATCTCACACTCCTCGCTGCTTCTCAAGTGTGCCATCTATTTCTAAAGTCCTCACTAACGATTCCTTGTGTATCAGATACTAGCTCCAGCACCCCTGCATTAGAGGTTGTTTTGGTGTTGTGCTCGGCACTTAGAGCCACCTCTAGCGTATCAGTGGTATCCGACAAAACACAAAACTAACTGCCTGATGCCCTCGGGTTTCCTTGCAAGACAAACATATTCTAAGGTCAGATCTCCACGGCTCGAAATGAGGCTTTCAAGTCACGCGCCGTGTCCGACAAAGGGTATTTTCCATTACCCTCGAAACTGGACCAAATCATGCCGAGACTGACTTTATGCCCTGCGGATACTCAATGGAAGAGTAATAAACTAAGTTTCATTATCGTTAAGTGAGTATTAAGTGAGCTACAGCTATTCTATTCTACGGTACAAAATTTGACTCAATCACACGAAAACGCGCCACGCCCTATGTACCGCAAACAGCTGTAAGTCTAGAGCGCCGATGTTGCATTCTTTGCAGCAACCGCATTCCAGCCCGAGATGGCGTGGACGAAGGCTGTTGAGGACCTCCCAGGTGAGCCGACTGGGGAGCTCGCAGTTATCGAGCTCTACAAATCGCACCATATCTATTTGAGGGGTTTCGGTTGCGTCTCGGGTGACAATCTCACGTAGCTGCTCGCGGATGATCTCGTGCTCTGGTTCTTTGAAATCGTCCAACTTGTCTTCGTCTTCGTCCTCGTCCTCATCCTCTTCCGCAAACTCAATAATAGGACCGTTGTATAGCTCGGGATCGAGTTGACTGTTGGCCACAGGGGCACTGTGGTCGTTCGAGTTGATGTCACCTTCAAGGACACCTTGGTCAGCGGGATTGAGGTCGTCACTGCTAGAGCCATCAGAGGCAGAATTGACCTCGTCATCGCTGAGATTTCTGGGGTTGATGGGAACGAGGTTGTCGTCGGACGGACTGGTGATGTTCTCATCTGCCTTTTTGTTCGCTATTCTGCGCCTCTGAACGTCCATATCCACGAGGAGCATGCATCAGGAAATGCACAGATTGTCTTTTCTGACTTATTCAGCTTGTCAAGCTCGATAAGACAAGATAAGACATGAAAGACAGTAAGCAATCTGTCTTGGCCACAACAGGTCTATATCATCAAGACACGGAATAAGCTGCAAGACACGGTAATAAGTCATAAGAGGAGTAGTTATTTCCTGTCTTTTGTATAGCTACACTTCTTTTGCCAAGTGCTCAAGGACTTCATAAGACACATAGGTAGTATTTGGAATACTTTATATTTCACAATAAACCGATTTAAATACACTTTATCTAATCTATTGTACAAGTGCGTGCTCCCCTGTCCACTGCGCACGCGCTCGGCGACCGCGCAGCTGACACTGCCTCCACGTCCGACAATGTGTGCCAGCTGGTCCTCTGCGGGTGCCGTGCTCTCCAGCCCAAATACGTACGGCGTGTGGTACGTATTGGGTTGCGGCGAGAGAGGGCACTGTCGTCAGGCTCCCTGCCATTCGCGAGACCTGCACGGGAACCGACACCGAGGACTCTATCAATGGAAATGTTCAAGTGGTTCTTGTGGCCTGACTAGGTGCAGTTGTTTGACATTGAGGTTGAAGGTGGTGTTTCGGGCCTGGGGGGGACAATGGGAGAGAGCTGGAGGAGCGGTAGGGGCGCAAGGAGGGAATGGAGGATGCAGTTGTCGATGTTGTGGAAGGAGGCGAGGAGGGGGAGGGTACTGGACGACTGGACACAGGCGAGGCTGGCTCAGGGCCATGTGGAGAGGGGAGGAAAAAGGAAGGACGTACGAGGGTATAGAGAGAGGGTTTGCCCACTTGCAAAATGACATCAGCGAGTCCGGCGCGTTGGTCTCGCACCGCTGAGCAGTGGATCCTGACTGTGCTGCAAAATTCATGTGAGTACATGTCATTGTCGTCTGTTAAGACCTGGTCTTCGCACGTGATGTGCCAGGAGGCTCCTGAGTCACTGAGGGACGTGCCAAATCCAGGTACGTCCGATAAAAGCACCAGCGGCTACCTGTGTGCGTAATTCGGGATGTACAAGGGATTCGTGATGATATCGCACTTCCAGGAATGCACAAAGGTTTTCCCACAGGTGTGAGGGTATGACCTGATGCGGTGATACGCTAGAGGTGGCTCTAAGTGCCGAGCACAACACCAAAACAACCTCTAATGCAAAGGGGTGCTGGAGCTAGTATCTGATACACAAGGAATCATTAGTTAGGACCTGAGAAAGCGAGGGCGCACTGTAGAATAATGAGGAGGGTGAGATTAAAGCGCCCGAATGGTTTTGGGACTGCACCAAACAACGACCGAACATTTGGTCAGTCGAGTCGGGTCGAGGAGTCAATCAATGACGAGAAGGTAGTGTCGCGACCGACAACTACGTGCTTCAAGAGCCACACGGGACTCTGACAATATACAGGGAGGACGAGGGGTACGAGCGAAGAGACGAGTACGAACGCGAACGAGACCGAACGACGAGGATGACAAGTTTTCGGAAGTTGACGAAGACAATTTCAATGGTTGAGATGGGCATGAGTGAGCTCTGAACTGTGGGGTGCAAAAAGCTGCTTTATTCCAGAGTTGTATGTAGGTTTTTATAGTAAACAGAGCCCCTAAGTAAAATATCGAACAAGAAATAAGAGTAGATGTCGAATGGGTGCCAAGCCCTAGCGAACAGAGAAGATAAGAAGGTAGGTGAGATGTCCATATGGGTTCCGAAGGTGATAAGGTAAAAGTTAATCAGCGATGGCGAAATCCCGAACGTTCGGGATCCGTCGCCCGAGCGTAGGTAGACGGAACAGGCATTGGAGAACCAATGAAAATAAAGAAGAGGTATCGTACGACCAGGGTAGCCAAGTAATGGTGTTTGACCGACCATGTGGAAGTCGGGAAGATAAGCGATAAGGACCGACCGACTCACGGAGCACATCGGCCAACCCGGAATACTGGCTCCGATCTCGTAAACACCTATTGTAACACTCCTGTGCGGTTATGGTAAGTATGTGAAGTGTGAGCGAACTGACCCAAGTGCTGCCGAACGTCCTTTGGTGGCTTGCGGTCGGTCAGGTAGGGACCGACCGTGTTCGGTGCGAGTCGGCGTCTTCGGTACTCGTCTAGCGCTGTTCGGTATCTCCCCAAAGCTTCCCGAATACCTCCCTCGGACCCTAGCGCGGGTGCATGCTCATCAGCGGACCCGGATGGCAGTAGATATGCTGCCCACTAAAGTCGAGATAGAATACTGCTAGTTGTTAAGACCTGGTCTTCGCACGTGATGTGCCAGGAGACTCCTGAGTCACTGAGGGACGTGCCAAATCCAAGTACGTCCGATAAAGGCACCAGCGGCTACTTGTGTGCGTAATTCGGGATGTACGAGGGATTCGTGATGGTATCGCGTCTCCAGGAATGCACAAAGGTTTTCCCACAGATGCGCGGGTACGACCTGATGCGGACCTGGATGGCAGTAGATATGCTGCCCACTAAAGTCGAGATAGAATACTGCTAGTCCTGTGTAGAACTCAGCCAGTATTGAGACGACGACTGAGTGGTTGAGGATGATGACAGAGAGAAGCGCAGGGCAAGTCAAACCGATGCTCAAGCAGATGTTCTATTTGACAATCAAGGTCTGGCCTATTGGCAAAGACTATGATGTAGCAGAGGTATGGCTAGTACCAAAGGTCAAGGGTAAGAACAGGTGGGGAGTAACAAAGGTGAACGAGCTGGCGATACAGGTATCTGGCTCGTTCTATATATACGCGATCCGCTTTAGGGCAAGATCTACAGAAGGTCTGTGCTTAAGGCACCAAATAGAAGTAAACGATCAACGATCGGAATGATGTAATCTATGATGCGATCAGAGAAGCATGATGCAATCAATGATGTCAGTGATGTAACTGATCATTAACCCAGGAACGAAAGATAAGATAAGATAATTCAATGTCTGTTGGTGAAGTCAAGGGGTCGGTCACCGGGTATAGGTCATATCCGTTGGTCATAGACCGCGTGTCATATGATCAGGTGATCATATATCATGTGTTATGAGCCGGCTCTTAACACCACCCCCTTTCTAACCTCGGCCTCACATATAGCGCAACGGGTAATGGTCGGTTGGGTTCGTGCAATATGTAGGCCAAGGCAGAAGTCGGGTAGTGCTTGTGCAATGATAGAGTGGGGATTGACTAGGCGTGAGTCAGGCGAAGAGGAAGCATAATGATGCATGGTCCGGGACGTTGGTTTGACTAGCGTCTAGCCGGTGTCGGTGGGCGTGGCATGGGTGGAACCGGGAGTGACGGTAAAGACGGTGATGAGGAGGACTCAGGACTGGTAGGGAAAACCTGAGGGGATGGTTCCGACGGTGTGTGTGCGTATGTGTCAATGTCTTGCAGAGCGTGGAGCGCGAGTTCGAGCATGACTTTGACTGTGTTGTATATGGCAACGCGCGGGTTCCGTTCGTCAGGCATTCTCTTTGGGGGTCAAAGAGAGATCTGGGTACAGCTCCGGGTTATTGTACCACTTGCTGTCTAGTAGAGGGGGCGCGAGTAGAGGGTGGTCAAGGGAGAGTGGGGAGATTCCGCGTGTTGGGCTCTCTAATATAGGCCCTGCTTCATTTGGTCCTGCTTGGCCAATCTGCTGGGTTTAAATCTCTTGCCATCGTTGTTCCTCTCTGGATATTTCTAGTTCCAACTCCGCGATAGGTGATCGGTCAAGATCATCTCCGGTGTCCATGGCATTGGGACTGACGGTTAATCGGCCAAGACTACTGTCGGTGTCCTTCCATAGCAATTCGCTAGTTGGAGTGGTTTTCCAAGGGGCTTCGTTTGTCGAAGCGCTGCCTGCCGTGCTCGAGTGGGGCGTGGGGTATCCTGTTTCCTGCGGTATCGTAATAGATAGCGCTGGCCGTTCTGCGTGTGTGTTTAGACTGTCAATATCCATGCCACCTGGTAGCCGTCCAGGGGTGTCCTTAATTGATAGGTCTCCTAATTCTTCGGCCATGTCGAATTTTCGCTGCTCGTCTTCGGAGGTTATCTGTATATCTCCGTCAGAGTCGGGGGTACTAGGGGTACGAGGGGGTGTGTCCTCGTCTGAGTCGATGTCTCTTGCTGAGACGCACCAAGCGCCGCTTCCATATGGTGTATATGGCGTGGGGGGCGTTCGTTTCGCGGGTGCGGAGGAAGGGGTGAGTCCTGTTGATGAGTAGGACATTTCTGATCCTGTCCCTTCTTCTTCCTCAAGGTTCGTAGAGAGGGGTCCTTTCCTCCATTCTCCATTGACGCTGTCTAGGTCCATGGCGTCTTCGTATTCTTCTCCGTCCGGCGAGTAGTCCGAGCCTTCGTCCATGTAGTCTTCATCGGCATTTTGATAAGACGTATCTTCTGGTTCCGGTGTGTAAACCGAGCCTTCTTCTGATCCGTCGTCTTCGTCGGCATTTTGACGAAGTGAATCTTTCTTCCAAGCGAGTCCCTTGGTCATTTGTCTCTCCAGGTGTTAGGACCGTGTCCTAACACGTGCTTCGCACGTGAGTGGATGGGCTGGTCAAGTGCTTCGGACTCGTTGCAGACTCGGACCGCTTTCCATGACTCCTTACCATTTACATGCTGATGCATGAATGCTGACTTCTGGTTCCTGATTCTTGATGTGGACAGACATTGGTTCCTGACCCCCGTTCCTGGTTCTTGATCGATCGAAGATGTGGATGGACATTAGTGATCGGATTACTATACTTGGTTATATGGCAGGTCGATGAGGTATTCTAGCTTACGGATCTCGATCGTTGACTTCGGTACCTGAGAAGCGCACGGACCAGATCTTAATCCTGCCCTAGACACTTCTGTATGTAAATAGCCGAGATGAGCTTCTAAGAAGCTCAGCTCGTTCACCTGTAATACACTCGATCTCTGCACTGCACCCGGCATCTGGCTACCTTCCTAGCCCACGCTTCGTGATCTCTGTCAGATCTGAGAAACTCTTTGCATGGTCTGACGAAGCACTGGACTCGTCTCCCTTCCCTCCCCTCCCTCTACTCATCTGCTTCTATACCGGGCTAGCTGCCTTCCGCGTTCTCAGTTGGACACCCCCTCGTGTCATCTGTTGGACAGGAGAAGATCATCCGGTTCCTCCTCATCATCGAGAAGACCTCGAAGATCACCTTCTCAATCTCTTCGAGAACAAAGCCGACAGCGACCCCGAGTTCCTCGAAAGAGCCCAAAGACGATCCATCGTCTTTATCCATTGGAGTCTACGACTGTACGAACCAGTGGAGGTTTAGCCTAGGGACCCCTTCGTGCATCGGTGCACGCGATAGGTCTCCGACCTAACACTTGAACGAGCTCTTTTATCCCTACCCTATTCAAGCTGGATCCCCAGCAGAGACAGCTCTTTCTCTCATCAGTCAACAACATTTTAGCAATCGCCAACAGGGTAAACCTAATGGCAACCCCAGCAGCGACACCTCAAGGAAGAATAAACAACCCCGGAGCTATAGAAGTCGCAAGACACCGGAACCCAGGAAAAGTTTATTCAGGAATAGCCACACTCAGGCTACAACAAGCACCCGAAATCTTTATAGACCTCATTAAAACTGGATATAGATTTTCCGGGATTTGCTTCGTCAACGAACCAAAATCACCGTTCACCCTCACGGACAACGGAGAGCCCGACGTCATCCGAGCAAGGAACTGCGTCGAGATACACGACGGAAGACCAGACGATTTCCCCGTCGCCGTTATCCCCGATCTCAGAAGAACCATCGCAAGGAATATCGACACAGATGGGATCAGAGCAGAACTCATCAAGACCAAGGAGAACAGAGACCACGTCTCAGTCCTCATCCACTGGACCTTCTCCTCAACCTAGGAAAACACACTGGAAGCACCTAACTCTCCACCAGTCCGAACAGAAATTGAAGGGATCGTTTTTATTGTCAGAAGAGGAGAGTTCGCCCACAAAACTTATCATCTCCGAACCCTCATCTCGGGACACACATTCTCCGAGATCATCCAACTCATTGACCAAATTGATATTTCCATCAACGAAATTATCAAAAGGGACCCAGACTTACAAGAAGCATTACAAGCTGGAAGAAGACAGGCAGTACCCTTCTTCTTCAAAGAATAAAGAACAACGGACGAAGTCGCAGCGGGATACCCTCCTGGCTACCGAACAGACCCAGCAGAAGTCTACAGAGACTTACCCGAAGACGTCGACAAGGATCAACTTTATTACGACGAAAGGAAAGCACACTTCTACTACGCGGGAATCCTCACCGGATTCTTCCAACAACAAGGGAAAAGCGAATACGAATACGTGGCTTGGGGAGGAGAAATCGTCCACGCAGGACCCGACCTACGCCTCGTTAAGGTCGAGGACTACATCGCAAGAAAGACCTTCGACAAGCCTGAATCACCGGCAAATCGGCATCGTGACTTGCCAAGACCGCACATACATACTCTACCCAGAGAAACAGCCAGTGGAAGTCGAATCTCTAGAAGAAACACTCCCGCTACATCCCCCTTACAGGAGACCACTCCCCAAGAAGACTTCCGAGCCTCAACACTGGAGTTTGTCCCCGAACCGGAGTATTTTGAAGCACCAAGTGAAGATCAGGAACCGCCTAACGATCCAGAGCCCCCGCCCGATACAATGTTGGCAGATACTGGAAGTAATGAGTCCAAGGGACCAGCTATGGCCAAACCCACCACCTTCAGTGGAAACAGAAAACGAACTGAGCAGTTCCTCCACGAAATCGACCTGATGTTCCTGGCCAGGAAGAAGGATTATGCAAACGAATTCGCCAAAATCGCTTACGCTCTATCGTATATGAAGGAAGGCTCAGCAGGGATATGGGCAAGAAACTTTACCCAGGCCAGGAACACGCTGAAGGATTGGAACAAATACACTTGGGCAGAGACAATCGGCTACACATCCGTCCGCAAAAAGATAGCCACCGACTTCGAGGAATTCAACAAAGAAGCCGACGCTCGCGACAAACTGGCCCGAGTCAATCAGGGAAAAGAATCGTTTAACACCTACCTTCAGCTGTTTGAACAGCTCGCGGCACTTGCCGGCGTAGACGGTGAAACCAAGAAGACCCATTTCCTACGAGGACTCAAGTGGGAGTTGGCAAAGGGAATTTATGAAGATCCCTCTGCAGACGGGACATGGGAAGAACTAGTCGAGAAGGCCAAAAAACACGAAAGGATGCGCATCGCAAGGGACCGAGCATACGACCTCCGAAAGGGCAAATTCCAAATTTACACTCCGCACACCTTTCATGACGAAAGGGCACCCCCACGGAACGACAGAGAGCCCCAATACGAACCTATGGACGTAGATGCAGCGGAAATGGAGGCCGACGCTGTCCGAACTCGCTTCAAGAAGCTTACCCCGGCGGAGAGAGATCAACTTGCCAAAGAAGGCAAGTGCTTCTTTTGCAAGAAACCCGGGCACATGGCGCGCAACTGTCCTTCTCGACCCAAGAGAAGATTCCAGCCCCCCCGTCGCAGACCAGTGCGCAAAGCAGAAATGGACGAAGGACAATTCAACGATGAAGACGTCGAAGAAGGAAAGAACAGAGTCAACCACATCCGCCAAATGATGATGGGACTCAGCATGGAGGAAATCGAGGAAGTTCGAGCCTTTAGCGACTCGAAGAATTTTTAAGGCCTCTCCCATCGGCAGCGGATGTGGAGAGTAGGATTCTTGCAGGAAATCGGTACACTCCTCTGGCCAGTAAAGATGCTGACCAAGAGCATGGACATCCAGATGTATTGTATCTTTCGGAAATGAAATCACATGGTGCACCATCACTCCGACTCGAGACAATGCTCATAGGCAAGAATAGAAAAGCTGCTACACAGGCACTAGTGGACAGTGGAGCCACTGGATTCTTCATGCACCCTCGCTTCGTAGAAGCGCATCAAATTACTACGCACAAAACCCCCACCCCTATCCCAGTTAGTACGGTCCAGAACACCGAGTTCAAAGGAGGACCTATTACACGATTCGCCAACCTCAAATTACAGGTTCTAGGCGAAAAAGGGGGGTTGCATACAGAATCAGCAAGATTCTATATCGCGGAAATAGGAAAAGAGGACGTCATTTTAGGAACCGACTGGTTATTAGAACATAACCCAGAAGTCGACTGGCATGCCTACGGGCTACATTTTACCAGATGCCCGCCCTCCTGCCAAATAAAAGGAGGACTGGTAAAAGCCAAAAGAGCTACAAGAAAACCAGGACGTTCTAAACCAAGCATACGGCGCATGGAAACAGTACCGCAAATGGGCGACTACTCAATACCAGTGCAAAAGCCGGGAAAAGCAGTACCAGGCCGGAAAGTGGGAAACACCACAGTACCACATCCGCGGACAATACCTACAAGTCCGGAGTTCACAACTCGAAGGTTGAATGCCGAACGTCTGAAGGCCCGAACCAGAAATTATAAGGTTCCGACATGGGCTGAAGAAGACGTTCCGGAGGACGGTGACGGACTTCCGACACTTCCCTCCAAGGATCTTGAAGAAGATGGAGTCTATCTCGTCAGATGCCTAGATACGGGAACATTACAGGCACTGGAATTATACAATGACTCTGAAGAAGGCGTCGATATACATCGCGCCGAAACCACGGAACTTCCATACGCCAACACACCGGCTCAAGGAAGCAAACCTGCCAAAGCACCGACAGGAAAACAAACAAAGCACACCAACTCGCAAAGACTTGCAGAAGAAGCCGCCAAAGGGAAACCCGAACTATCCTTCGAAGAAATAGTGCCGAAGGAATACTGGAATTATAGGAAGGTTTTCGAAGGTCGACCAAAAGGACAGCTACCGCTCTCTCGACCTTGGGATCACAAAATAGAAATCAAGGAAGGAATGGATCACTCGCTCAAACCCAAGCTATACAGTCTTAGCCCTGGAGAGCAAGTGGAACTCAAGAAATTCATAGACGAAAACCTCCAGAAAGGATTCATCAGAGAATCCAAATCGCACATGGCATCCCCATTCTTCTTCATCAAGAAAAAGAACGGGAAACTACGACCAGTAATGGATTATCGCAAACTCAACGAAATAACGATCAAAAACAAGTACCTTTTGCAGATTATTCAAGAATTACTGGACCTCCTAGCCGAAGCCATATACTTTTCACTAATGGATGTCGATACAGGATATAACAACGTATGCATGAAAGAAGGAAGCGAGAAACTAGCCGCGTTCGTCACCAATTTAGGAATGTACGAACCTCTGGTAATGTTCTTTGGATTAACCAACTCGCCGGCAACATTCCAAACGATGATGAACGCCCTCTTCAAAGACCTCATCTACGCCGGATTAGTGGCAATCTATATGGACGACATCCTAGTATTCTCTAAAACAATGGACGACCACATCAAGACAGTTCAAAAGGTTTTACAGATCTTACAGGACAACGATCTGTACCTACAACCCTCGAAATGCCACTTCCACAAAAAGAAAATTGACTATCTTGGATATGTTATATCACACGGACATCTGGAAATGGACCCGATTAAAGTGGCCGGCATTATGGACTGGCCAACCCCTGGAAAAGTCAAGGAAGTGCAATCGTTTTTAGGTTTTTGCAACTTTTATCGCAGGTTTATCAAAGATTACTCAAAAATAGCACGACCGCTATTTGAACTAACACAGAAAGAACGCACCTGGGATTGGACACCAGCATGCGAAGAAGCATTTCAAACGCTAAAACGAATATTTACAGAATCGCCGGTGCTCGTTATGCCAGACACAAGGAAACCTTTTCGCATTGAATGCGACGCTTCCGACTTCGCCACCGGAGCAGTTTTATCACAAGTCGCCAAAGATGGAAAATGGCACCCATGTGCTTATATTTCCAAGTCGCTCTCACCTACAGAATGCAACTACCCGATCTACGATAAAGAGTTGCTGGCGGACGTTCGAGCTTTCGAAGCTTGGCGACACTATCTGGAGGGCGCCGACCACCCGGTAGACGTCTGGACGGACCACAAGAACCTCGAATGGTTCCGGTCAAGCCAGAAATTGAACCGTCGGCAAGCACGATGGTCACTCTACCTCTTGCGTTTCGACTACAAGTTGACGCACAAGGCGGGAGTCACTAATAAATCCAACAGTCTGTCACGGCGTCCAGACCATAAAAAGGGGGTGGAATTTGACAATTCAGGCGAAACACTCTTGGAACCCAAACTCTTCAATAACACAGAAAAGATTCGAAGACCCTTCGCAGAAATCAATGCCATTCATACAGACAACAGTTGGGACCCTCATCAAATACTTCACATTAGGGCAACTGGACGAGGAGGCGTTACCATAATAGACGACGACCTCCGGAAACGAATCATTGAAGAAAATAGGAAAGACAAATGGCTATTAGAAACCCTAGCCAAGATTAAAACCTTAGGACCTCGAAACATGAAGAAAGGTTTACAAGAATGGAACGAAGAAGAAGGATTGGTCCTTCACCGAGGAAAGATATATGTTCCTCAAAACGAACAACTTTGTCAAGACATCATCAAACTAAACCATGACAATCTAGCAGCAGGACATCCAGGACAAAGAGGAACTCTAGCCTTAGTCGGACAAGAATTCACTTGGCCAGGAATATCAAACACAGTTCACCAATATGTGGAAGGATGCGCCATCTGTCAATCCACCAAGAACGACACACATCCCACCATGGTGCCCCTACAACCAACAGAAATCCCAGACCGACCCTTCGGAACAATAACCATGGATTTTATTACAGATCTACCAGAATCAAACGGATACGACTCGCTACATGTAGTAACCGATCGATTCACCAAAACTGCAGTAATAACTCCATGCCTGAAAGCCATCGACTCTGATGGAACAGCCAAAATCTTGCTAGAAAACACCTGGAGACGCTATGGATTGCCAGATAAAATCATATCGGATAGAGGAACTCAATTCGCTTCAAAAGTAGCGCAAGCCCTGCTCAAAGAATTAGGAATCAAATCTGCTTTAAGCACAGCCTATCACCCACAGACGGACGGTGCTACTGAACGAATGAATCAGGAACTAGAACAATACCTAAGAGCGTTTTGCAGCTCTTCACAGGACGATTGGGCCAGATTAATCCCCTACGCGGAATATGCCCATAACACCCATCAGCACTCAGCCACGCAGAAGTCACCATTTGAACTTCTCCACGGATATCAACCACGGGCTTACCCAGCCATCATCGGAAACACGAATGTCCCCACCGCCGACGCTCGCCTCGAAGCTCTGCAACGTGCTAGGAAGGAAGCACAAGCCAGCCTCGAAATTGCAGCCGAAGCCATGAGGATACAGCACGACCGCATTGGAATGAACCTGCCGCCTTTCAAGAAAGGAGATCAAGTATGGCTCGATGGGAAGAACATCCACACTGATCACCCATCAGAGAAACTGAGACCCAAACGTTTTGGGCCATTTGAAATCACCGACACCATAGGAAATGTCAACTTCAGGTTGAAACTGCCCAACAGCTGGAAACGCATTCACGACGTCTTCCATGCTAGTCGACTCACACCCTACAAGGAAAACAAGGTCTATGGTCCGAACTACCCTAAACCGGCTCCGGACCTGATCGAAGGGCAAGAGGAATTCGAAGTCGAAGCCATTGTCGGAGCTAGACGCTTCGGACGATGGAAGATCCTGCAGTACCTGATCAAATGGAAGGGCTACCCGGAATCAGACAACTCTTGGGAAGCCGCGACAAACGTCACTAACGCACAAGAAGCCATAAAGGACTTCTACTGCCGGCACCCTCGGGCAGTCAAAGGAATGGAAGCTTCCATTCTGGCCCTGGTGATCGAATTAGAACTCAACAGAGTAGCCAAAGAAGATCAAATCAGAAAGAAGCTCGAGAAGCATCCGATCGGAAAGAAGCTTCTCGCTACAGGATTAGCTATCCCCCAGATCATGGAAGAGATCAACAAACGAATGACGCAGCTAAAGAGGCCACCCCTGGTTCCTCGATCAAAAGTGCCACCACCGACGATCAACGATCGAGAAGCGCAGCCAAAGAAGCCCAATATAGACTCGTCTCGATCAAAGCTACAGCAGAAGCGATCGGACAGCTCTAATTGGCGGACTCAAGCATACCAGGAGCTACAAAAGCAGACCAACCGAGGATTGGCATGGCCAGGCAAACAGCTATGACCCCTTTCGACCCCACTCTATCCACAGTAGCTGTTTATACCGTTGTCGCAACTCTTGCTCTCACCGCTGTCTCCATCGCCATTGCCCTTGTCCTCGGATCCCTTCACGCCGCTGCCACCATTGGCATCTCCTCCGTTGTATAAAAGACACCCTGCATCGGACAGATACATTCCTCAGCATCCCAGCTACCACTTGAATGTCCCTTGCCCCCACACACCTTTTCTTACACAACTCCCCCTGCTACATTCTCAGTAACATCAGAATGGCCTCCGCTACCACTTCCCCTCACGCCTCCAACACCTCCTCCCCCAACCCCTTCATCCTTCGCACCATCTCCCCGCCCACTACCACACCCACGCTCATTGATGACACAGACTCGGATTACGACAGCAAGGATGACATCCCCTCGGAAGGTGTCCCGGTCGCGGATCCCCTTACAGAGTTTGTTATTCCCCGTTTCCCGGCTGAAATGCCAAACCCCCACATCGCCGTTCCTCCGTTGGCTTTCGCCATTCACAACGAAAACCCTCGCCTCCGAATCCGCGCCATACCCAACCCCCTTCACGACATCCGTCTCTACCAGGACCTGAAGACGAATAATAGTGTTTACCACCTCACACTCGCCGAGGACGAAGCCCCTAACATTCTGAACCAGTCTGGCTTGAGGAACCCCCATGCTTTCCTTTTCTATTTACAGCAAGCAGTCTGGGCGCAAGCCTATCAGGTTTTCTCTGGACCACTCAACCAGACCCAAGCCATCCTCCTCGCCAACCTCACCGTCACCTCCTACCGCATGAAAGGATTGATCAATCTCCCCGCCATCTGCAACGACATGGTAAATTTCCGACTGGGAGGGATATTTACCACCAGCTCCATCCTCCTACAGGCACACGCCATACCCGCCTGGCTCGACGTACTGGCTCGAATCCGCTACAAGGAAAACACGATCCGCTGGTTCCGATTCGCAGGACATAATGGAGCACGTCTGGAGATCGAAGAGTACGTCCCTAAAGGGCTACTGCCGACCCACTCCTTCCCACTTAACAGTCGAGGGGTTCACCCCATTGCGTGCTACTGGCCTGGCGGATGTACCCCGGAGGATAACGTTAGGCCCTGGGTCATGACCAAACCGGATATACAGGAACAGGGGTTTCACCAGATTGACGCTGAAGAACCCATGGCTGTCGATCCCCCGGCTGACACCGAACCCGAGCTCCTGGCGGCAGAACCCTTTCGGCCCACCAACGAGGAGACCGCTGAATTCATGCGGCCCACCAGTCCCCCTTACGACCCCGAACAAGTCGTCCGGGATCGCCAGGTACTTCGTCCGCTACCGGTACCACCCCCGTCACCCCCTGCTGTGTCCCCATCCCCCCCCTTACTCGGCGACAACCTTACCCATCCTGTCATTGTCGACGAAGCCTCCCCCCAGTCGCCGGACGTTACTGTCGCAACTGAAGAAGGATGGCCTGCCGACGCCATGGACTCCGAGAACGTTTGGCCTACCCCTCCTGCTCTCCCGCCTTCTCCACCCACCGACCCCTCCACTCGTACCTGCTGGGAATGCGGACGCGCCGGCCATCTCGTCGTGGGATGTCCAATCACGGGCATTCACCAAAGAACGGACGTTACGGCGCGCGGCTTTCTTCAAGACTACGATAGGCATCGCATGCAGTCCCGGCGCCTTCGTCTACAGATGGATAGGACGGCTGAGGAATACGGGTACCACAAGCAGGTGTTAGATCATTTAATCGACACCGCTAACTGGACCGGATACCCCGCTCGGAACATCCCCACCTTCGACGAAGTCCACCCGAGGAGACCCGCCCCTACCATTGGTGCACCCGCCAAACGCCGAAGACTTGTATAGAGAGGGGGTAGTGTTAGGACCGTGTCCTAACACGTGCTTCGCACGTGAGTGGATGGGCTGGTCAAGTGCTTCGGACTCGTTGCAGACTCGGACCGCTTTCCATGACTCCTTACCATTTACATGCTGATGCATGAATGCTGACTTCTGGTTCCTGATTCTTGATGTGGACAGACATTGGTTCCTGACCCCCGTTCCTGGTTCTTGATCGATCGAAGATGTGGATGGACATTAGTGATCGGATTACTATACTTGGTTATATGGCAGGTCGATGAGGTATTCTAGCTTACGGATCTCGATCGTTGACTTCGGTACCTGAGAAGCGCACGGACCAGATCTTAATCCTGCCCTAGACACTTCTGTATGTAAATAGCCGAGATGAGCTTCTAAGAAGCTCAGCTCGTTCACCTGTAATACACTCGATCTCTGCACTGCACCCGGCATCTGGCTACCTTCCTAGCCCACGCTTCGTGATCTCTGTCAGATCTGAGAAACTCTTTGCATGGTCTGACGAAGCACTGGACTCGTCTCCCTTCCCTCCCCTCCCTCTACTCATCTGCTTCTATACCGGGCTAGCTGCCTTCCGCGTTCTCAGTTGGACACCCCTCGTGTCATCTGTTGGACAGGAGAAGATCATCCGGTTCCTCCTCATCATCGAGAAGACCTCGAAGATCACCTTCTCAATCTCTTCGAGAACAAAGCCGACAGCGACCCCGAGTTCCTCGAAAGAGCCCAAAGACGATCCATCGTCTTTATCCATTGGAGTCTACGACTGTACGAACCAGTGGAGGTTTAGCCTAGGGACCCCTTCGTGCATCGGTGCACGCGATAGGTCTCCGACCTAACACCAGGTCTTTGACTGCGCGGTATCTCCAATTTGATACTTGTTCGTCCACATTCTTCCTGGCCCATGTTGATTTCTGGGATTTCCTTGACTCGTGTTTGACTCCAGGGGAATATGTCGATGTGCGAGAGGAAAGGGAAGGGGCCACCTTCGTTTCCTGAGCGCGTTCACGTTTATTCGTCTGAGTGCTCTTTCCTAGACTCTCTGTGTCATAGGTGAGGTTCTTCCCTTGTCGATGCATAATGATCTGTCCACTGGGTAACAATGGTTGGGCTTTCTTGAGTCCCAACCTGATTTCTGCTGGTGTTGCGCCGGTAGCTAGGAGCCGTCTTCCTAGCTTTGTTTTCCTGAGCTTTCGCCTGTATTCTTCATCCACCATGGATGCTCGTATGTGTGCGACCGTGGCTTCCGTGGCTAGTAGTTTCTTCCCTATTGGGTGAACGAGTAACTTGCGCCTTATGGATTCTTCTTGTATAGCGGTTTCTGCCTGTTTAACCGTTAGTCCTGCGCCTAGGAGTTTCTTTCCTGCTGATGTCTGTGTCAGCTTCCGTCTCGAGGTTTCTTCCTGTATTGTGGTCTTCGCTTGTTTGACCGTTAAACCTGCGTCGAGTAGTTTCTTCCCTGCTGAGGTCTTCATCAGCCGAATTTGTCTGTCGCATAGTTCCACTATTTGGTTCCTGTCGAGTGCGAGTTGTAATTCCTGAGTAGACGGCCCCATGCCTCGGACTGCCAGTGGGTATTTCCTGTGGAAGTCGCTAACTTCCTCCCTTGCATTCTTGACCGCGTCTGCTGATTCCCATGAGTTGTCGGATTCCGGGTACCCTTTCCATTTGACTAGGTATTGTAGGGTCTTCCAACGTCCAAAGCGGCGGGATGCTATAATTCTTTCGATCTCAAATTCTTCCTGTCCTTCAATGAGGTCGGGTGGAGGTTTCCTATAATTTGGACCATGAGTGGTGTTCTCCTTGTACATGGTTAACCGCGAGGCATGGAAGACGTTGTGTATCTTCCTCCAATTCTTCGGCAACTCCAGCCGATAGTTAACCGTTCCTATGGTGTCCAAAATCTTGAATGGCCCAAATCTTTTTGGCCTTAACTTCTCCGAGGGGTGATCCGTGTGTATGTTCTTTCCGTCGAGCCATACTTGATCGCCTTTCTTGAATGGGGGAAGTTCTACCCCAAACCTGTCGTGCTGAGTCTTCATGGATTCTGCTGCAATTTTCATACTGGCCTGTGCTTCTTGCTGTGCTTTTTTTAACAGTTCTAGGCGCTTGTCGGCAGTGGGTACGTTCGTGTTTCCGACGATTGCAGGGTAAGCTCTTGGTTGGTATCCATGAAGGAGCTCGAATGGCGAGATCTTTGTCGCCGAGTGCTGGTGTGAGTTGTGGGCATATTCTGCATAAGGAATAAGTTCGGCCCAGTCGTCCTGTGTGGAGCTGCAAAATGCCCTGAGGTATTGCTCCAGTTCCTGGTTCATCTGTTCCATTGCTCCATCCGTCTGTGGGTGGTAAGCCGTGCTAAGGGATGACTTGATTCCTAGTTCTTCTAGTAGCGCCTGTGCTACTTTAGACGCGAATTGTGTTCCGCGGTCCGAAATTATCTTGTCCGGTAATCCATACCGTCGCCATGTGTGATCTAAGAGTAATTTCGCCGTACCGTCGGAGTCGATCGTCTTCTTGCAAGGGGTGATGATCGTTGTCTTCGTTAACCGATCCGTGACCACGTGTATTGAGTCATATCCATTTGACTCCGGGAGATCTGTAATAAAATCCATCGTGATTGTTCCGAATGGTCGGTCCGGTATCTCCGTAGGCTGTAATGGCACCATTGTCGGGTGTGTGTCGTTCTTCGTTGATTGACATATTGCGCATCCTTCCACGTATTGTTGTACCGTGTTAGACATTCCGGGCCAAGTATAGTCTTGACCGACTGACGCCAGGGTACCTCTAACTCCTGGATGTCCCGCTGTTCGGTTGTCGTGATGCCGTTTGATTATGTCCCTTCGTAGTTCTCCGTTTGACGGTACGTAAACCTTTCCGCGATGTAGTACGAGGCCGTCCTCTTCGTTCCATTCCTGCAAGCCTTTCTTGAGGGATCTTGGTCCGAGTTCATTGACCTGTTTCAGTATTTCCAATAGCCAGGGGTCTTCCCTGTTTCCTGCTATGATGCGGTCCCTAAGCTCCGTCTCGATCATGGTAACCGCCGTTCTTCCCGTTGCCCTAAGATGGAAGATCTTCTGTGGATCGAGAGGTTCTATCAGATCTGTTGTGCCGAGATGGACAGATCTGATGTTCGTTGCTTCTGTGAAGGGGGTCCGGGAGTTTGGCTGGGTTGTTTTATCGAAAATTTCCGGCCCGAGGAGGACTTCTCCCGAATTGTCTAATTCCACCCCCTCTTTATGGTCTGGCCTCCGAGACAGACCGTCTGATTTATTCGTGGTCCCCGCCTTGTGTGTGAGTTTGTAGTCGAAGCGTGACAAATAAAGCGACCACCGGGCTTGTCGACGATTTAGTTTCTGTGATGTCCTGAACCATTCCAGATTCTTATGATCGGTCCAGACGTCGACCTGGTGTGTGGCGCCTTCCAAGTAATGTCTCCATGCTTCGAACGACCGTACTACCGCCAGAAGTTCCTTGTTGTATATCGGGTAGTTTCGTTCTGCGGGTGCAAGGGATTTCGATATATAGGCACATGGGTGCCACTTGCCGTCCTTGGCCTGTTGCGAGAGTACTGCACCTGTAGCAAAGTCAGAGGCATCGCATTCGATGCGGAATGGCTGTTCCGTATCCGGCATGATTAGTACAGGTGACTCGGTGAATGCCTTCCTAAGCTGTTGGAAGGCCTGCTCGCATCCTGGGGTCCATACCCAGGCGTGTTCCTTCTGTGTTAACTCGAATAGCGGTCGTGCTACTTTCGAGTAATCCTTTATAAATCTGCGATAAAAATTGCAGAATCCAAGGAAGGACTGTACTTCCTTGACGCGAGTGGGCGTTGGCCACTGCGCGATTCCTTCTACCTTGACTGGGTCCATTTCCAGGTGTCCATGCGATATGACATACCCCAAGTACGTCAGTTTACTCTTGTGGAAATGGCACTTCGATGGCTGCAGGTAGAGATCGTTGTCCTTCAATATTTGAAGGACCTGTTGTACGATTCGGATGTGTTCTTCCATGGTCTTGGTGAATACCAAGATATCGTCCATGTAGATTGCAACCTTCCCCGAGTAGATGAGGTCCTTGAAGAGCGAGTTCATCATGGTTTGGAAGGTGGCCGGCGAGTTCGTTAATCCGAAGTACATGACGAGGGTTCGTACATTCCTAGATTTTAGGAAAGCCGCCTTGTGAATATCCTTCTCGAACATCTTTATGTTGTTGAAACCTGTGTCAACATCCATAAGCGAGAGGTATTCCGCATCCTTGAGTAGGTCTAGAAGTTCCTGGATTATTGGCAGGGGGTACTTGTTCTTCACGGTTATTTCATTTAACCGATAATCCATGACTGGCCGCAATTTTCCGTTCTTCTTTTTGACGAAAAAGAAGGGTGATGCAATGTGTGACTTGGATTCCCTGATGAATCCCTTGGCCAGATTTTCCTCTATAAATTTCTTGAGCTCGGCCTGTTCGATAGGACTTAGACTGTAGAGTTTGGGGCGTAACGAGTGTTCCATGCCCTCCTTGATGTCAATATGATGGTCCCATGGTCTTTCCGGTGGGAGCCGTCCTTTGGGTCGTCCGGTGAATACTTCTTTGTAGTCCCAGTATTCCTTTGGTACAATTTCCTCGAATGATAACTCCGGCTTTCCTTTTGTGGCTTCTTCCGCTAAGCGCTGTGAGTTAGTATGCTTGGTCTGTTTCTTTGGTTCCAGCTCGAGCGGGTCTTCGCGCTTGCCCCTAGGTTGCGACTTATTCTTAAATTCTTTGCGCGTGCCCCAAGGCTGCGACTGATTTTCCTTGTCTTCATGCGTGCTCCTAGGCCACAATTTGTCTTCACGCGTACCCCAAGGTCGCGACTTTTCTTCGCGCATGCCCCAAGGCTGCAACTTTTCCTGGGTTTCGGCTCTGTGGATGTCTACTCCTTCCTCGGAGTCGTTGTATAATTCCAGTGCTTCTAGAGCTCCCATTTCTAGGTACCTGACGAGGTATACTCCATCTTCGTCTAAGTTCGTGGAGGAAAGTGCGGGCTTGCTGCTACCGTCTTCCGTTGCATCTTCTTCGGCCCATGTAGGGGCTTCCATTTGTTTAGCCCGAGCGCGAAGATGCGCATTCGACCTTCGGGTTGTGAACCCCGGATCTTTAGGTATTGTCCGCGGATGTGGTACTGTGGTGTTTCCCACTTTCCGGCCTGTCCTAGGTATTCCCACCTTTTGTGATGGGATGCTGTAGTCCCGGCGCTGATAGCCCTCGGCCTCTATCCTGTTCTCCTCGAGGGTGGGGAATATTGTTTTCTTCCTGAAGGCTCTTTTGGCCTTGACCGGCCCTCCTTGTATTAGGCAGGAGGGTGGGCATCTCGTGAGGTGCAGCCCGTAGGCATGCCAGTCGACTTCTGGGTTGTGCTTTAGCAACCAGTCGGTTCCTAGAATACGTCCTCCTTTCCTATGTCCGAGACATATAGCGAGGTCCGTTCCTGGTGTGTTCCACGATTTTCTCCGTGAATGCGGACACCTATGCTTGTTCGTGCAGTAATGCTCCCTAGTGATTCTCCTCCCACATGATTTATGGGGATGGGTCGAGTGGGGATGGTCGCGACTCGATGTTTCTCTACGAACCGGCGATTAATGAAGTTGCCGGTTGCTCCACTGTCGATTAATGCAGTGGTCCTTGCCGTCCTATTGGATCCTATGAGATCTATTTCGATTCGAAGTGATGGTGCCCCTGTCTTCAAGATCTGAGAGATCGAAGAGATCGAGATGGCTGGTCTGAGATCTTCTTCAACTTCTTCGCATAAGTGTGCGATTGGCGAGAACCAATTGCTTGTTGGAATAGGTGTTGGCTGGCACCTATCCGAGATCTGTTCCAAGAGATGCTGTATCTCCGAAGCTTCCGTGAGCTTCTTTTCCTGGTATCGGTTCCGTTCTGGGGTTCCTTGCATCCTTTCCCATAGGTGTTACGAACTGCTCGTTCAGTAACCCAAGAGTAACAGGTTCTTCCCTAGGTCGCACAATGGACTGAGTGGTGGGCGAAGTCTCGACTGTCAGTACCTTCGCGCTTCCTTTTCCTTCCTGGTATGGCGATAGGATTGGTCTGTAGCTTCTTGAAAAGCTTCTTCTTCCATTGACTCCGCGTGCTTCCCTGTTTGAGTTATTAGATCTTCAAAACGATCTGGTACTCCGTCCTGAAGGACTCGCACGGCGAGTTCTTTCTTGAGTCCTCTCAGGTAGTATTTCTTTTGAGTTGGTCGTTTGCTCTGGCTAGGAGGGCGACCGCCCCGAACCTCTGTGTGTACTGGACCCAATTTCTGTTTCCTTGGGTGACTTTCAGTAGTCGGTCTGGTACGCTGGGCAGTTGAAAGGCTTTGTCCGGGGGTTCCGGTTCCGGGGTCTTGGTGGTACTCATCTTCGCTGGCTGGGCGAAGGTTGGAGTAGTGGGGCGTGATCCGGATGGAGATAGGGAACGTAACGTATCCGTCCCTTTCGAGTAGGTCGATATGGTATGGGGGGTGATGGAGTAGCGGTCTGAACAAACTGTCGGTGATTTGGTTAAGCGCACTGCTAATGACCTCGGGTGGTTCTGCTACAAGGGTGATGGAGAGTGTGTGTGTTCGGCGTAAATCGCCTTCGTGTAGATGGAAGGTGATGACACCGACGATCTCAGTATTCGGGGAGGGTAGTCCGTCCAGAGTGAGGCAGGGGCAGGTGAGCTCGTTCAAGTGTTAAGACCTGGTCTTCGCACGTGATGTGCCAGGAGGCTCCTGAGTCACTGAGGGACGTGCCAAATCCAAGTGCGTCCGATAAAGGCACCAGCGGCTACTTGTGTGCGTAATTCGGGATGCACGAGGTATTCGTGATGGTATCGTGTCTCCAGGAATGCACAAAGGTTTTCCCACAGGTGTGCGGGTACGACCTGATGCGGACCTGGATGGCAGTAGATATGCTGCCCACTAAAGTCGAGGTAGAATACTGCTAGTCCTGTATAGAACTCAGCCAGTATTGATATGACGACTGAGTGGTTGAGGATGATGATAGAGAGAAGCGCAGGGCAAGTCAAACCGATGCTCAAGCAGATGTTCTATTGACAATCAAGAGTCTGGCCTATTGGCAAAGACTATGATGTAGCAGAGGTATGGCTAGTACCAAGGTCAAGAGTAAGAACAGGTGGGGAGTAACAAAGGTGAACGAGCTGGCGATACAGGTATCTGGCTCGTTCTATATATACGCGATCTGCTTTAGGGCAAGATCTCCAGAAGGTCTGTGCTCAAGGCACCAAATAGAAGTAAACGATCAACGATCGGATGATGTAATCTATGATGCGATCAGAGAAGCATGATGCAATCAATGATGTCAGTGATGTAACTGATCGTTAACCCAGGAACGAAAGATAAGATAAGATAACTCAATGTCTGTTGGTGAAGTCAGGGAGTCGGTCACCAGGTATAGGTCATATCCGTTTGGTCATAGACCACGTGTCATATGATCAGGTGATCATATATCATGTGTTATGAGCCGGCTCTTAACACACGCCCATCCCGTTCGGATTGACCCATTCCGCGTCCAACCATGGACCAACAAAGCTAGTAGAGCGATACCGGCTGCAAGTAGCCGAGATGCAACCGTCCAGACAGAACATGTTTGGACCACGGTTCAACGACAGGCACGAAGGGACCGAGAGACCCTTCCTCCCGCATTGACAGGACAATCCACCAGGCAGGACGCCGGAGGCAGCAATGAGGAGCATCCTCCAAGGTACAGGAGGAACGAGGGACGAGGGAGCCAGAGGACGAGGACAACCCTCCAGCCCAGGCGAGGCAGTCCTAGAAGAACTCGACCAAGAGATTCGCCGACTCCAAACCGTCCTCGAGATAATCGACCTGAAGGAACGCATACTCGCGTTAGTAGAAGACCTCCAATCTGCCAGTGCCCAACTCAGCGAACTACTGCCTGGACTCGAGCAGAACTAGACGCATGGGACGAGGTCGAAGATGGGAACTATTACAACATCGACCCCTACTACAGGCCAGACGAAGGATACGGGGATTACGGAGACATTGGCGGAGGATATTAGGCAAGGGAGTTGAGGAACCCCTTGCCGCTAAACGGTGATGAAGAGGAAAGGACCCTCCGCACCACAGGTACCGGTTTCACGTACAGGATGCCGGAACGAACGTCCTACATGACGTTAAACTGTGAAAAGATAAGAAGGCAGGGGAAGTACCTGACCATTTGCGTTTCAACCCTCTGGTCTCAAAACAGGACAAGCATTTAACACTCTCTTTGTCAAGAGGTATTCTGACAAGCGAATCGGGCGTCCCGCTTGGATCCCCAGTTTTACAGGACCCTTTCCGCATTAGGAGGTCCTTAGGATTCAACATAACCTTGGTACTGGTACACCAGCTTTTTGGTCCCGTGGCGAGACCAAAGAGCTATGAATGATGCAAGAATCTTGGTGGGAAATTGTGTTGCACGTTCGCCGTTGGGGAACGGTGGACCATACCTCGCTGTCAAGGTCTGACAGGTGTCTTGGATGTCCCACTTTGGATCTCCAGTTTTACAGGGTCGTTTCCGCCTTAGGGAGCCCTATCAAGATGCAGGTACATAGTGGCCGCACTCCACTAGTAGCCAAAACGGACAAAATACATCCGCAACAATGTAAAACTACGAAAGGCTTGGTCCGCAATGACTATAAACTAGTTACTGTCCGGAATGACGTTAAAGCTACCAAGACCCTCGGAGCGTGGTTGCATTCTGGCAGACGGTGGAAGGGAGGGCCTCCACCGTTGCGGAACCCTGCCGACTAGGTCGAGGTGCTTCCATATTCCATACGCCCTACAGTAAAAGAATATGGGGTCGACACGGTTCAATTCCGTGTGAGGGGTTTGGGGGCATGGAGCGGGTTGTCAGTCATCCGACGAGACCACGACTACTCCATGGCGCTCCCATTCTACCCTTGAAGTCCGAAGCAAGGATTCCGCTTCAAGGGCCAGTCAAGAGGCAACTAGGATCGTGCCTCAGGTTTTCGGACGTCCTCCATGATGCTAAACTGGGATTACCCTTTCCTTACAGGGTCATGAGCAGTGTCCAAAATGAGTAGGTTTTTTTGGCATTGCTGCATCCGCAAAGACGTTAAACTACCACTCCTTTCAGCATAGGAGATGTTGATCGACATCGTTGTTGACACCACGATGTTGATCTAGTCCGCAATGACGATAAACTACTTACTCCTTCAAGGATAGGAGTTGTGGTTGATGGTCACGACCTTGACCATCAACTAGTCTGAAATGACCTTAAACTACCCTCACCCCGGAGGATTAAATCTATCGAGGCTTGGGAGGTTCAAGCCAGGCGATAGCGGACGTCTGCAATGACTATAAACTACGGCCGTCCTTCATGACGATAAACTGAGCTGCCCTTTGTTTACAGGGCCATGTGAGTTGTGTCAAAATAGGCTCAAAGTCTATTCTCGCAACTCTATAAGTTATCCGGTTTGATATAGTATAAACCGTCACCATCTTGCCTCAATGGGAACCCTGTCAAGAAGGAGGAACTGGTCTACGGCCCTATGCGCATCACCGATGGATGTTCCGGCGCGCAGAAACACCTGCTGTCTTGTTTACAGGTACTCCTATGTTGGGAGATGGATAGGTCTGCAACGACCTTAGCTTAAACTAGCAGGGCAGTCCGCAACGACTTATGTATAAACTAGCCTCAGTCCGCGATGACTTAAGGATAAACTAGCCGACGTCCGCAAAGACGCAAAAATACGGACGTCCAGCATGACAATAAACTACCAGGACATACCTTACGCTGACCCCGCAATAATTACCATCAAGGAGGATACCATGGTTTATTCAAGAGACCATGGGGTTCAAAGTCTATGCTTCAAAAACCTTACCTCATGTTCAATACGTGGAGCGCGGCTGCATGCTCGCTCCCATGTGACAAACAAACTCTGGACGAACACTCAATCTCTAACCAGGACGGGCCACCGTATGGGGCCGACAGAGTTAGGGATCTTCAAAGGGGTCTTGCCGGACTCAAAACAAGTCGAGGACTGTTCACCCTTGATAGGTTGGTGGGCCTAAGCCTTAGTAAAGCGATCAACCCACACACCTGGAGTCCCCCTCGATACCGGAGATCAAGGAGATGAAGATCTATCCTGGAAACACTGAAGCATGGCCTTCGGCATTCTGAAGAAGAACGACACACACCCATCCACAGACGCGTTTCGATTCATCATATAATCATTCGCACGTGACACCTTTCCGTATCGTCGCCAGAAGAAACTGGCTTATCAAACCTACCAGGGAGTCCTGGTCAAGTAGCTGCCTATTGACTCTAGGAGTGTACTCACACAAAATGTCACGGTGAAGGAAGAACACCGAGGAAAAACACGGTATTGTGGCGATACTACAGGGCTCCGCATCAAACAGCTCAACGGAGAAGGAAAACTCCTAGGCGTTGTAAACGACGTAAGTCGGTCTTCGCCCCAGAAAATGAAGTCATATTGGGAAGATGCATCCCAATCTATTTTGACGACCTGAAAGCAATTGTATGTGGAATGACGATGAAGCTCACAAGGGCGAGTAGTCCCCTCAGGAGTTGGGACCTAAAAAGGGGGTAATGTTATGACTTGACCAATTGGGGCCCTTCGAGGCCGGTCTATCCGATGGTTCAAGCATCACATGCTAGGCGGCTCCACTATGGAGCGTACATCAAGGTATTCGGCATGTTCTTAGGAGCCGACTAGACCGATGGTTCTTCAAGACATTGGTAAAGGCTATATTGGAGGGGCTCAAGGTTCACACAATAATAAGAGACACATTCACATGCCATGGGCTTAGGGCTTATGGGTAAGCACCTCGTCGCACCAGGATGGATTGGTGCAACTGGAGAAGTACAAGAGTAGGCACCGGCTGAGAGAGACAGCGACCACAGCTCTCCTGGGATGGAAACCTGGAGAAGCATACGGACTCTTACCCTATACCCTATACAGTATATAAGGCCCATAGAATAGGCTGAGGATCTTCAGTCTATTCTCTTCGTTCTTACGCAGTCACCACACTGTGTAATTTAGAGCCAATCATTATTCCCTCCTGTATCATTGTCTGATACAGTCGAGACTTCGCCCACCACTCAGTCCATCGTGTGACCTAGGGAAGAACCTGTTACTCTTGGGTTACTGAACGAGCAGTTCATAACAAAAGGCAAGCCAAGGTGTTGGTGGCTGAAGAGAGCTACAGATTTTTGCTAAGTTGATTTACATATTTGGTGGGCCCCACCAAAACCACAACCAGTGAGCCTCAGTAAAAATGGAAATTCAAGTGAACATCATACCCAGTCAAAAAAATGGTATTTTGTCATGTATTTGTCATGAAAGCAGTGCAGAAGTCATGTGAAAGTTGTGTTCAATTTTGGCAGTTTATGACTTGTGCATGACTTTTTGTGCCACTTTCTTGACGGATACATGACAAAATACTATTTTTTTGACTGAGCTTGACAATTAATTGAATGCCGTTTTTACTGAGAGTGAGCCTAGCCGGTCTCCCATGGAGCCCTTGTCGGAGCTTAAGCGGAGCAGCGGAATTGGGAATGACCGGCTGTGTCCGAGCCTAACTGTACGACAATGTATAAAAGATGTCAACGTGGCTGACACGAACCAGACATTATAGTTTGACTACAAAAGCAAGAGCAAGGCGCCGGAGCGAAGCGACGGTGTGCCTTGTGATTAGAAACACCAGATCTTGCTGGCGTCGACCCATAGCTGGTGGGTGCGCAAGGCGAGAAGTGTGAGAACAATTGGACTGGTGTGGGTCACCGAGACTCAGCGCCGTTCTCACCAACCCACCCCATCCCGCGTACATCTCCTATCTGCATCAGCCCACATAATATCGGATGGGCGTCATCGCTTCTCATCGACATCCACCGCATCGCCAGCATGCCCACGCAGGTTCCGGATAGGACTGAGCATAAATGACCTCGATCGCTTGCGCAACTCGGGAAGGGATGATGCAGCATTCACAGGTACCTGATATACAGCTAGGAAAGGCGTTCAATGTTGCCTGTCACGCGCTAGTGGAATGGAAAATAATACGCCGTATACGCTATGTCTATGCTGGACAACTTCCACCCTTTGGTCCCCTGCGTATGTTCGATCATCGAAGTCCCTGGTTATGCCTTCGTAAGAGAATGATCTAGTCGGTCGGATGAAGTATCTGTCTAGCAAGGAAGCCGAAAAGTCATTGACCCAACCTATGACGCCGCTTATACACAGAACGACTGTAAGGTCAGCCACAGAGACTATGACGCCGGGTTCCTTCACGGGATATTGCACTGATATTGCCCCAATATTCTCCGGATATATTCAAGGTTGATTCTGAGCTGTGGTGCGCCACTGCGATTTGTATGAAAGTGTTCAAATACACACATCGCTGTTCCGTTAGATTTACATCGAGGAAGGGCTCTGGTAGGTAGATCCTGATGACATCTTACAGATCTCCAGAGCCGGTACAAATACACACGCACCTAGACAAACATCGTACACCTCAAAATTTTATGCCAGCTCAATCCTCCCCGTCCCACGCCTCGTCCCATCCCAACGCGCTCCGATCCCAGCTCCCCTCTTTCTGTCCGCCACCTTCCCCAGGGCCGACCCACCCCATTACTCTCATCAGTGCGCCCGCAGCCCGCACGAACACGCTCCCGTCGAGCCCCTTTGCGCCCGCGTGTGTCTCCTCACCCCTACCGTCGACCGCCCCGCACACGGCGCCCACAGGTATAGTACCGTAGCGCTGCGCCCCGACGTAGAGAGTACGAAGAGCCTTGAGCGTGTGCACATCGTGCGCCGGAAGGACATGTGCAAGGAGCGTCGGCCACGGGTTGATGTATTCGTCTGGCTTGGTCGCGGGCTCTCCGAGCGTACCGGGTGTGGGCATTAATTGCGCGCCACCCGGACGCGGAGACGCAGTGTAGCTCATGATGAGCTCGCAGTCGACCCGGGGGCGCCCACGAAGAAGCACATATGCCAGCACGACGGACAGGACAGCCTCGAGCAGCCTCTTCTGCGCAGCGGCCCCATCGAGTGCGCCAACCAAGTTCGGGATGAACACGGTGCTTGTCAACACATGCATCAAGAAGAAGTCGAGGCGCTCCTTCCTACCCGGCCGGCCGACACCTGCAAACAAGAGCGCGGCGAGGAAAAAGAGCTCCTCAGTCTTTTGTGCGAGCTGCGCGGGGGTAGCGAAGGCGGAGAGATGCCAAAGCATGGTAAGGCGACGGATCTCGGCAACACGCGCGGGAGTGAAGGCAGCTTTGCGCCGCGTAGAGAGGCGCGTCAGGGTCGTATGGAAGCACCGGGGTCATGATGTCAGAGCGGTAGGTTTCGCGCAGGATCGAGAGAAGAGTATGCTCGTCCTTAGAGGCGGCAGCGCGTTGGCCGTTAGCGGAGATGTCGACTGCTGGACCATCATCGACGGATTCGGCACTCCAAGGAAAAAGACCAGGTTCAAATGCTTCATGCACGGCCGTTTGTGCGAGCGCTGGAAAGTCGGATTGGCATTCTCAACAGAGTGTGGATATAGGCCGCCGGGCGCGACATACCTTGGGCGATCATGGCATCGCTGCCAAACTCAATCGCATACTATAATCAAGAATTCACAATTCAGAGCCTGGAAGAGTTGGTTAGTTGTAGAGACGTACGCCCATTTGGATCAGTGGGTGCAAGCTACCAATGACTCTTGAGCACCAGACGAGGAGGATGAAGAGATCACGCGCACGCTCCGCCCACGAAACGTTCCGTCATGTGGGCCTTTCCAGTATTGGCGTCCTCTGAGAAGACATAGTGCTGGTAGGCAGGCCTAGGTCCTAGCCTCCGGACCTCATCGGAAAAGAACTCTAGATAGTTTGCGTAATACCTGGGGGCAACACGAGGGACAAGCTAAGAATCATCGAGTTACATGAGATTAGCATGCATACTTCTCTTGTCCGAGATAGTGAGTCCAGGTATCCACGCCGATGTGGAGGTTTTGGCGCTGGACAGTCTTGTTGGGACGGTCGGAGGTGAATACGGAGAGTAAGCCGTGTTTCTCTTCGTCGTAGATTACTTGAATAAGTGCGGGAGGTGCCGAGGTCGTACGCAGCAAGGAGGCTGTAAAGAGAACAAGAAATCAACGTCATTGAGCGTATATGACCAGAATGTATCATATGTTGGAAGTGGGCATCATATAGCGCTCACTGATGACTGAGATGATCGTGAAAGCCAGGACCATAGAAGCAATGATTAGACTCGCGATCTTGTTCAAGCAAGTGCTCGACGGGCCTTGCTATGGGAGCTAGCGCCGGCACTGTGAGAGCGTCCTTGTGGATGGTGGACGGCAATCCTGTGGGGAGCTTGTCTGCCATGAAGATCGTGAAGGGTGGTGGGATGGAGGAAGAGAGCGTGCGAGGACTCTGGCGAGGGGTTGAACTCAATGGCGAGCTTACAACTTAACGACATCATTGCACGTGCTCCCCACATCGTTGAGCTCATCGTCTTTGTCAACAGTCACGAACCATCCTTTGAACAATGTATGGTCATTCCGAACTGTTTCATGATTGTACGAGCAGCTGTTGGCATGGCTAACTGCGCGCTCGCGGAGCTTTGGTCTTGTGGCTATCTATTGATCAACATATCTGGCCTGGCCGACTACCCTACTCCCTCTTCGTCGCCTGTTCGATGCGCTTTTCCGCGTCGACGGCCACCTCCAACACCTGGCCCGTGATCCTCTTTCCAATGGCCTCCCCTCTCCCCAGAGCCTCCGAGACTTTCAACCCCGTAGCCTCCTGCACCTTGTCCACGATGCCTCCTAAGCTCGCCTCGAATCTCTCCCGTCCGCCCTGCGTCGCTGCTTTAGCCCTCTCCCATGTCATACTGGCATGCGCCTTGGCAATCTCGTGTTTCTCTGAGACGACAGGGAAGTACCGATCCTCAAGCTCGCCCAAGTATCCAGAGAGGTTGCTCGATGTCTTTGGGAGGAAGTAGTCAAGGGATGCGAAGAAAAGAGCAGGGGGTAACAACGCGCGCCAGAGGAGAAGGCGGTTTCGTGCGAGAATGGATCCGGTGAGCGAGGCAACGCCAACGTAAAGGAGTCCCGGAGTCAGCGGCTCGTCTGGGGCGATGATAGATTTAACGCGTCCTATGTGTGGGAGACAAAATCATCTTAGAACATGATTGAGAGATGATAAAAAGCGAACGAACGCTCAACGGCATGCTCGACGCCAATCCACTTGGAAACAATTCCCTGCACATGTGCATGTGCGTCATGGATTGTACCCGTCGCTGCCCTGCGCGCAACACCGATTTGACGCTCTAATTCTGATGGGGTATCTACAACAATGACGTCCTTGTCTGGGACGGGGTAGATGGAGAGCTATAGGGAAGTGGGGCAAGGCAATCAACGGTCGGGAACAGCTGAGGAATGGACCTGCTAACTTATTGCCTTGCGGAGGGTCATGCAGGGCCACGGCTGTTGCGCCTGCAGTAAAGAGTGCTCGCCGTGGCTAGAGTGGTCTGATGATGAGCACAAGCAAGATGAGGAAAAGCCGCAAGACTAACCACAACTCGAGCCCACGACATGTTTTGGTGACTTGCAAGAGTTATCGGCGGCTTGGAGCGCGACGAGACGCACGTGGGAAATCACAAATCACAAGTCCACTTTATCTTTCCAGAACTGGCTTACAATACGGTTATCGATGCAGCGAGCCCGCCTCCAATTGGACTCAACCCTCTCTTTTCCAACTTGCTACAGGCGCACAGCCTGTAGCAACTATTTGTATCGCATATCCTATCTGTAGCCCAACATTAACTCTTGTACCACGATCTTATATCTTAGGCCACCTCCAGGTGCTTCAAGTATACCTGTAACCTCATGAATGTCTTCGCCCTGATCAAACGCAAAGCCCGCCTTTCAACTCTCTTACAGAATAACGAGGATGAGGATGCTGAAGGGTTGGCACTCGATCGTATTCTTCACGGGCAGTCTGTGATCGGGAAGACCTGTGCGTTCATCTCGCGCCTAACAGTGCTTGACAATTGACATCCGTTCGGGACAGCCAAGACCACTGAGATAGATTCTATACGCTTCACCGACAGAGATCTATCCCTCGTCGGAACATTGGAGTACGGCCAGTACGGTGTCGTGCGTCCTTGCAATACATGCTGCCATGAGGGAACTTATTTCGCTCCCACCCACTGATATAGATTGACGTTGTGACATGCAGGCTCGACGGGCAAGTGTATGTCCGCAAATCAATCGAAAAGCGATTTGCCTTCAAAACGCGCGACGTATGTTTTCCAGAAACTGTGCCAGTCGATCTTTCATCTGATCTCCTGCTAGCAATGCAACCCACAAGTTGAACGTGACATCTTGCTCCGCGCTCTCCGCGGCAAGACTGTCTGGGTTCCCCACCTCCTCTGCGCCTTCCAAACACCCACTCACCTTAACATTGTCATGGACTACGCCGAGGGCGGCACGCTTTGGGACGTGCTAGAGTCCAGCCCGCACGACGGACGCGTGCTTGAAGCCGATTTGCGCTGGTGGTTTCCGCAGATCGTCAGCGCGCTTACCTGGTGCCATTCGCAAGGATTCGCGCATAGGTTAGACCCTTTCTCAGCATCCTCACAAAGCGAATCAGCAGCCTCTGTGGCATGAGCATTGTTCTATCCCAACTCCTCTGCTTTACTCACATATGTCTATGATCTTCAGGGACGTGAAACCGCACAATTTCGTTCTCTCTGAGAATTCTCATGTTCAACTCATTGATTTCGGTTCGGCTGCCCCACTTTTACCCCCGCGTGCAGACGGAGCACATCTCATTCCTCGTCGACACTGCCTCGTACCTTGCGGCACATGCGACTATATATCTCCTGAGATACTTCAAGCTCACGAGGAAGCTCTCGTTGCATTTGAGATGACCGAGGACGATGACGGTTCGCAGAAGAGTCGTGCTTTGGATGAGGAAGGTGGGTACGGTGTAGAAACCGATTGGTGGAGCATGGGTGCCATGCTGTACGAGATGGCGTACGGTGTCACGCCATTCTTTGCCGACGATATAAGGCGTACATATTCCAAGATCATAGACCATAAGAAGCTTGAAGTTTCCGAAAGAGCCGTCCATCTCGTCGATACTGCAAGACTTGATTCGTCGGTGAGTCTTGTTACGGGCTTCCTGACCTTATATTCAAAAAATGATGTAGGCTTCTCACTGACCATGAAACACGGTTGGGCCGGACAGGCGCTGCAGAGATCATGGATCATCCTTTTTTCGATGAAATAGAGTGGGAAGACCTACATATTCGTACGTCTTCTTTTTGTAGCGACCTTAGGATTTCAATCAATGCGCTCGTCACTTTCCAGAAAATTGTCCAGACGACTTACATCTGCCACAGTTCATATACGCCAATGCTCAAACTGCAGATGCCGCCCCTATGGCGAACGAGTCGCACACTTTCACGTCGTCCTCCTCGCACTCGCAAGGGTTCGCCTTTTCCGCCTTCTTTCAGCCCTCCGAGCAGAGCTCCGCGGGTGCTTCTGGCCTCCACCCGACACCTCGTCCTAACAGGTCTATTCTACGTGAGCAAGCGTCCACCTACTTTATCGGCTTTTCCTGGGGCCCCGTCGATGCGTTTCGCATCCCCCCGGCACCTTCCCGTCCAGTCTCGCCCTCAATCCCCGCCAGTGACCCTCATGTCACTCCGCGTCCACACAAAGATGCAACTCACCATCGGACGCTGCTCGCGTCGACGCCTTTTCGCGTGGTCTCTACTCCCGCGCGCTACCCGTTCACGACGCCCCTTCGGCCCTCCCTCCAAACACCGCACAACGGGATGTCCACTCTCCCGCGCGCGAGCACGCTGCGCCGCACCGCGCCTCGGCGCACGGTGTCAGACAGAGAGGCGATGCGACAGCTCGTGGACTGCATAGGAATGAGTGCACGCAAGAAGGTGCTGGCGGCTGGACGGACGCCGCGCGCCATGCCTACATCTGCGACGGGGACCGGCAAGGCGAAAGCCCTGCGGTTCCTGCCTGCGCTGATCGACATCGCACCTGAGCTCGGAGTCTTGCCAGGGAGGATCGCGTACGCTGGGAACAACAGCGAAACAGGCAACAGCAGGATCAGTGGGGCGAGCGCGAGCGTGATGACGTGGGACGAAGAGGAGACCAGTGAGGAGGGGAGCGACGCGCCCCCGAGCCCGAGTCCGAGCCCGCGACCTGGGTCTGCGATGTCGATGATGTCGTCGAGGAGGAGTGCGACGCCGACGGTGACGGCCTCGTGGAGCTTGAGCAGGATGGGGCTGCTGGGGGCTGGATTGCCGGGTGCCAGCTCCGGAACGCTCGGTCTGGATTGGGGCGGTGGAAAGCGCAGACGGCCCAGCTCGCCGAACCTAGTAAGCGATTTAGACCATGGCAGACCCCGCGAGGAAACCAAGGATGCCGAGGAAAGAGAACTTCAGGGGAAGGGAGACTTGCAGCCTATCCTGAAACGGGATATACTCTTCGTTGAAGCTGTCGAAAAGCCAGAGGATCGGGGTCGAGCACGGGCGGTGTCAGATGCGCTCCCTACAATAAGCAAGCCAAAGCCAAGGCCGATGGAGAAGGGCAGAGATGTCGGAGACGGGCTTGGAGCGTTGGAAAGACGATACGAGTCCCTCATGGCGGAGATTGCGGGGTTGGAGGGCCGGCTGGCGGCTGTTCGACGACGGCGAGCAACGTCGGACGCGCGCTGATGGCTCGTGCATCCGTGTTGGTCCAGACGAGCTAAGCTGGCTCTTGTTGGCTTCGCGCATGAGGCGTTGCTCGACCGAATTCAATCGATGCTGGGAGCCGGTTGGTGCGCGGCGTGGCGACAAAAGGTGGTGCAACGACAACGATCACGAAAGTGCCTGATATGCAGGGGGATCCGCATCAAGCGGAGAAAGAGCGGCGATCTATGGACGAGGGGACGCAATACGATATCCTGCGATATCTCACAACAACGGAATGCAACGAGCGTCACTACTTGGTCTTCCCTGTTCCACTTCGCATTAGCCCCATATATAGCATGGGTCGATAGTGCATCAGGAGTGCACAGCAGCGAGGAAGGAGGAAGGGCTCGACAATGCGTAGGATCAGGTTCACGCATCCTTCGTATCTGTTTTATTAGCTTTCGGTTTGCTATCTAATTTATCTATTTCGACCATACTCAAGACCTGCAGCCCGTCCACCTCCTTGTATTGAATTTGCCCTTGGCGAGCTCCAACAACGCCTTCAATGTCCCTATACATCTGAAGTCCTTGATCCCCAACTGGCATCATGCGCGTCCATTTCTCTTCATCGACAGACAATACATGGTCCTCCATCAAATGAACGGCGGCTAATGACCATTTCAACTTACTTTGACTCGCCAGTTTGTTGTGGTCAGCTACTGGTCAGCTGAATATGGGCATACTGAGGAGGGTGACGAATAAGCCTCATGCAATGCGTCACACGACAAATCAGACGGCAGAGCGGGAACAATGTCTTGGCACCGTTGCGTAGACGGTCACAAAGGGCAAGCTGATGCCTTTATGGGATCGGCGAGTCTCGTTTCTGAATTTTAGAGATACTCGCCACTGCGTAGTACCCATAGCCTGTGAGTACCAGTGCTGTTAGGAATGATGTGTTCCTTGCGCTGCTCCCGGCCAGTGTTCAGTTTTGAATGGTTGATCGAGTGAGAAAAGGGGGGTGGGGGGATGAGCGGACGATCTGAGGTTGGCGAAGAGGGCCGTATGCAATCAATCACACAGCAGGACGGATTGAAAGGTACGAACAGGCTGTCTGCCAGTTCAACGTTCAACGTTCAACGTTCAGTCTATGCTGTATGATGAAGCAGTGTGAATGCACCGCCACAGTGAATCGTCCACATTGTGGCCGCGGTGAGAAGGAATAGCCAAATGGAGGCTAATGACTGGCTAATAGAGGAAGAGTGATCAGATCGTGATCGCCAATGGACTGATCATCATCACATCATCCTGGCACTCACACCCCGCAACAAAAACAGTACACACGTATCTGAGACAGCGCAGGGAATATGGCACGTTTTTGAGACGGACGTGAGAATGTACGAAGAGGATGGGAAGACGTAGTGGTCCAAGCCGGGGCGCAAGTTCGCCTGCGATCGGCGGTTGATGGTCGAAATCACATCATGTACACGAGTGGTCAGCAACTCATTCATGTGCAGGACTCGAATGCGCGCTGATGGTACGAACTGAGCCGACATCAACACGGAGAGCAGTGATTGCACGCCGATCTGTAGACATCTCACCTTGAAGCTACGTCGCCACCGCGCTTTCGAGTGGGCGACGTAGTTTCCAAGTTGATCGGAATCAGAAGGAGAGTGAGTGTGGGCACAGCCTGCCTTGGCCCTTGGCCCCACATCGACGTTCGCGGAGCTGCAACAGAACTGACTGCGAATCTCGATCAAGGGTGTTGCGCGGAGGGCTACAACTGGGCTGCACCCGACAGACGACAGCAGAGGATTCGCGAGCATGGAAATCAGAGCGCGCAGGACAGAACATCGATATGGAGACAGAGGCAGGGTCGGAAAGGGTGGAGAGGTACCGAAGGAGGAGAGACGCTAGCTTGTTGGGCTAGCGCACGTGGCTCGCGAGCAGTTATCACCGGAGAATGGCTTGGGACCAGCCCATAAAACCACCGTCTCTCCGCCCGCGCCATGTCCTCCTTCTCCCCCTGTGCTCCCTGCATCCTTCGCGCAGTGTCTTGCTCTCCGGCGCCGTAGCACACAAGGTCGTGTGGCCCTTCGTGCTCCCCAGGCCGCATGAACAAAGCCGCTGAAGCCCACGCGTTCGGCGCTCAGCTGGTCGACCGAAGTGCCAGTGCGTTTTTCTCGCTTTGTGTGTTCTGTCCCAATCGTCGGGTTTCTGTGTCTCTGTGGGTGGCTGTCGCGTCGTTGGGACGGGCCGGTGTGGAATTCCTGATCGCTCACGCCCAATTTCATCACCATGCGCAGTCGCCTCGCTCGCGTTCCTTGTTTGGGACATTATCATCACCCTCGACGACGAGGTCCATACCATATGGCCGTGCGTCGCTCTCCCCTCCTTCTTCTTCCCGATCTCCCTTGACGTTCGTCTCCCCACAAAGCAAACGCAACACGAACTGGACAAAATGGCTCTTTCTCTTCGTCAGGTATTTCGCTGTCGCCACCCAGATGTACGTCTCCCTTTCCATTGTCTTCGGTCCCTCCTCATCCCCATACCTTCGCTGCTTGTGCAGCGCTGAGCTATTTGTGGGCACGGAGATCGCCGCAGCGCTGCCCTACACGATGCGCTCCTGCGTCGCGTGGTACATCTTCCAAGAAGTCGCAACCCAGCTGCTCATCACGTCCGTCGAGATCATCCTCATGGTTCGAGGTACGTCCACCCGCGCTTGCGCTTCTTCTACGCCCCTGATTGACCGCAGTGCACGCGATGTACGAACGCAATCGCATCATCACGCTCGTCCTTCTCGTGCTCTTCACTGCTGAGATCGTGGCGATGATCGCCACGCTCGTCCTCGTGATCCCCGACGTCCAGTTCGACGACATCTGCGTCGTCACGCACACCCCGACGACGCTCATTTTTTTCGCGTGCGTGTCTCGTCAACTCAGGCCGACAGGCGCGCTGACGCACGCGCGCGCAGGCTGGCGTTCATTCTGTTCGAGACGCTCCTGTTCGGGCTCACGCTGTTCAAATTTATTCAGGCCGTGCGCACGGGCTGGGGCCACACGCCTGTTATGGCGCTGCTCGCTCGCGACGGCACGTGGGCCTTTGCCCTCATTTTCGGTGCGTTGCGCGTTTGCCGTAGGACTCGGTAAAGAAAGCTGAATGCACGCACTTCAGCCGTCTTGTGCATCAACGCTGGGTTCTATCTGGGCAAGAACAGCTCGATCGGCGCCGTGGCTTATACGTACGTGACCTTCCATCGCGTCTCGGCGGCCTGCGCCTGAACGTCGATTGGCCTAAACATAGCTGGATCCTCTCAATCGAATCCTTCGCCGTACGTCCCTCTGCCGCGCGCATTTTTCTCCGCGCGCCGCCCGATTCCGATTCTCACCGAGGTGGACGCGATGCAGGGCTATCGACTGATCCTGAACATGCAGACGCTCGACGGGCCGTCCCAGGCGGACACGGGGCAGAGCACGGAGATTCAGTTCACGACGGACTTCCGCGCTGCGCGCGGGTCCGTCTCGGGATTGTCGTCTGGTGACGATTCGTATGCGCGCGAGCTCGGGCTCAAGCTGGGGCTTGGACGCGGCCGCGAGCGTGGGAGGGAAGGAGACAGGGCGGCGGGGGTGTGGCGGTATCACAGTCGCGCACAGGGGAGGAGCCTCGGGATCAGCTGGGCGAAGCCGACGTTGTCGGAGGAGGAAGAGGACGAGGCGCTGTGGTATGAGATGACGGTGACCGGGAGCGGGGAGTCGCCGTCGAAGCCCGGCTCGTCGAGTGGAAACCAGAGCGCAAGCGGCAGCGGCAGTGGGGGCACGAGCGCGAGTGGGAGTGGGAGCAGGGGGACGCGGTCGGGGGGATCCGTCGGGATCGGGACGATGCGGACTGTGGAAGAGACCGAGATGGAGGATACGCTGGTGGGCACGGCGTCTGGCAGCGGGAGCGGCTCGCAGATGATACGGGGCTGGGGGCGGAGGGGCGGTGTGGATCCGGAGGTGCGGA